>RJWJ010019285.1:0-30512 GCA_004363605.1 Indri indri | reverse complement strand
ACTCAAGTGATCCTCCTACCTCAGCCTTCCAAGTAGCTGGGACTATAGGCAATTTTAATTTTAATTAATTTTAAAATTTAAGAAGCCACATGTGGCTAGTGGCTACCATATTGGACAGCACAAATTCTAGCCAGAGGTTTTTTATCTTTGTTCCTTATGTTTATAATAAGAGTTTATAGGAGTTACCATTCACTGAGCAGTTACTTTTTGCCAATTTTTGCATAAGTGCTTTACAGACACATCTCAACGACTCAGAAATTCCTTTTTTTTTTTTTTTGTTTTGTTTTGTTTTTTTGAGACAGAGTCTCACTCTACTGCCCTGAGTAGAGTGCTGTGGCATCAGCCTAGCTCACAGCAACCTCAAACTCCTGGGCTCGAGCGATCCTCCTGCCTCAGCCTCCCCAGTAGTTGGGACTACAGGCATATGCCACAATGCCCGGCTAATTTTTCTATGTATTTTTAGTTGTCCATCTAATTTCTTTCTATTTTTAGTAGAGACGGGGTCTCGCTCTTGCTCAGGCTGGTCTTGAACTCCTGAGCTCAAACGATCCACCCGCCTCGGCCTCCCAGAGTGCTAGGATTACAGGTGTGAGCCACCGCGCCCGGCCCCTTTTTTTGTTTTTTGAGACAGGGTCTTGCTATGTTGCCCAGGCTGGTCTCAAACTCCTGGGCTCAAAGTAATTCTCCCACCTCAGCCTCCTGAGTAGCTGGAACTATAGGCATGTGCCACCATGCTGGGCTTAGAAATTCCATGTTATTTATTTAACTTTATTATTATTATGATTTTAAGGCTGGTCAAGTGAAGCAGTGGGAGTGTAGAAGGAACAAAGGAATCTGTAATTGGTTGTGATCAATTAGTTGTAAACACCACTGCACTTGGACCAGCCTAGAAATTCCATTTTAAAGATGAAGACGCTGGGTGCGGTGGCTCATGCCTATAATTCCAGCACTTCGAGAGGATGAGGCAGGAGGATCACTTGAGGCCAGGAGTTCGAGACCAGCCTCAGCAAGAGTGAAACTCCATCTCTACAATAAATTTAAAAATTAACTGGGCATGGTGGCACACACCTGTAGTCTCAGCTACTCAGGAGGCTGAGGCAGGAGGATTGATTGAACCCAGGAGTTCAAGGTTATAGTGAGCTATGATTGGGTCACTGTACTCCAGCCTGGGCAACAGAGAGAACACTGTCTCTAAATAAATAAGAAGAAACTAAGGTTAGATAAGGTGGTTTCAGGTTGCATAGAAAGCTGGTGGGCCATTCAAGTGGGAGTCACACTCTCTAGTCATTTGGAGAACTTTCCAGGGCCCAGGCTGGGTGTTCTACACTTATTCCACAACACATGGCTGGGTGCCAGGGCCTGGGGATGCTCATCAGTGAGTATCAATTGGTAGACAGTAGACATTCTTGACAAAAAGGAGAGAAATTCACTATATTCACTCTCCATCTCCTGGAAACCCAGAATTCCTGCCTCCGGACATCCTACCTTCAGGTATCTCTCCTTTTGCCTTTCTCCTGGACTACAGTGTCTTTTGGGCCACAAAGTCAGAGCTCAACGGTTACTGTGTGCAGAGGGCTGGGGGAAGGGTGTCACAGGCGGGCTCAGAGGAAGCCATTTGGGCTGGGAACTGGAGTTTGGAAGAATACTCGTTTTTAAGCCAGAGAACAAGAAATAATAATAGCTACCTTTTATTGAGCACCTACTTTGTGCCAGGCACTTTACATATATCTGTGCTTATAATTTTCACAACAACCTGGGAGGTAGGCATTATTATCACCACTTTACATAGGAGGAAACCAAGGCTCATCTAGGCTAAGCGGCTTGTTCAAGGTCACACAGCTGGTAGACAAGTGACAGAATCAACATTCGAGATGCGCAACTGTGAGGGCCCCAAGGCTTTCATCAGGCATTTTCCATACTGAGAAAATAAAGGGGGTAGGGGGTAGGCAAAGGGATACATTCTTTAGGGGGTGGGGCACTGGTTCTGCTGGCAGAGCTGTTGAGGGAAGCTGAGCTCTACCCTGTTTGCCACCTCCCGCCTCTGACAAGCCACTCTTCTCCAGACTCAACTGCAGTCAGGAAAAACTCACTCTGGTTGAGGTTGCTCTTCTTAGAAAGTGAAAATGGCTGAGATGAAAGACCTTACCCTGTGTGTGTATTGGAAGGTGTCGGTGTGTGCGTGTAGCTTGCGTTCAGAAGCACACACCACCAGAATTAAGAACATCGCTCCCTTCTAGGCCACACCCTGCCACATGTGCGGGGAGTAAGGTAATTGAGGAATCCTGAAATGGCTATTTATTTCCTAGCAGAGTCCCAGGGAAACCGCTTGGGAGGAGGCTGGCTCAACAATCAGAGCCTCAAATTTTCTTCATGCCCCCTCCCTCCAGGTTTATCCAGCCTCAGGGATATTGTGTTTATTCTGTACGTCAGGGACCCAGGGTGTATGTCTCTCTCTCTCTCTCACACACACACGCGCAAACACACACACACACACACACACACACACACACACAAGGGTTCTTGAGCAAAGGCACCAAGTCTGGCCTGCATGGCCCTGCAAGTCTGTACCCAACAGGCACATGTGGACCAGGGCTGAGCCCATGTATGTACACAGATGCGTTAGCGTAGTGTTTGGAGTTTCTTCACAAATAGGGGACACTAATGATGGCTCTGTGCTGAGCCAAGTCCTCCTGTTCCCTGGGAGGGGACCCTTTGCCTCCTTCTCAGTTGGCCAAACACCTCTATCCCTTCTCCTTAGCTGGAGTGGGACCAAATCAGCCACAGCTCAAGCCAGTGTTGGGAACTCGGGGCCTGATTTCCAACACCAAGAATGTACACTTTCTAAGTGTGGTGGGGGCTATTTTGGGAGATCAAGTCCCCACCTCAGAAGGAGAAAGATGGCCACAAAGGCCAAGATAGAGGCAGAGGTTTCACTTTGTGCTTTTAAAACCCAACCACGTGTAACAATAGGAAGAGAGCTGACCCTTTTCTTCTGAGCTCTCTGGCCTCCATCCCAGGGAAGAGGTTTCTCCAGAATGCGGTGAGTGTGGAGGGGAAAGGGGACAGTTAGGACTGTGTGTTGGAGCCCCCTCCCCACACCCCACCCACAGCAGCTGGCTCCAGCACATTTAAGTCAGCACCTACTTAATGGGTGGTACAGAGGTGTGGACTTCCTGGGGGTACACGATGCATGTGAGATGGAGCATGAAAGGTCTGCATAAAGGCTGGGGTTAGGGCTATGCGGTTTCCAGGTACTGGGCAGGGTCAGGACGCCCAAACAAAGTAGGCGACCTCGTCCAGGTCGACTGGGTAATCGGTGAGCAGCACGGGCGTCTTGTCGAAAAGCTCACCCTTGTAGCTGCGCCACTTGCCGGCGGGCAGGTAGACGTCGCGCTCCTGCTTGCCTGGCTCCAGCACGGGCGCTACCAGCAGCGTGTCCCCAATAAGGAACTGCGAGTCGATGCGGTGAGCTGTCTCGTCGCCGGGCGCGATCCACCAAAGGGGGCGCACGATGGGGTCGCCCGTGTCAGTGACCTCCCCGGCCAGCTCAAGCAATAGCGGCGCCACAAGCGAGGCCCGCAGCGCGGCGAATTTGTGGGCAATAGACACCACTTCCGCGTCGTATCGCCAGGGCGGGACAGAGAACTGCATGGCTGGCATGAAGGCGGCCACCTCCAGCCAGCGAATGTAGAGCTCGCGCTCGGGCACATCGCTGCCGCCCGCGGTGCGCTCGGGCACCGCGTTGCCGCCCACCATATCGGGTAGGATGAACGGGTAGCCCAGCATACTGACGGTGAGCACCGCAGGGATGAGCGAGCGCAGCCCCAGGTCGTAGCCCCACACCGAGTCGCGGTCCACCAGGCGGAAGAAGCACGAGATGTTCTGTGACTGGTAGCCCACGCGGACCTCGGCCAGCGAGAAGAAGGGCAGCGCCATCTCAGTGTAGCGCCGGCTCCACACGTTGGGGTCGGGCAGCGGCCTGTAGGTGCTGAAGTCCCGCGGCAGGTAGCTAACCTCACCCGCGTCGAACTTGAAGGAGGCCACAGCGTAGCGTGAGCGCAGCCGCCGCAAGTGTCCCTGGAACCAGTCGCGGGCCTCCGGGCGCGTGAAGTCGAGCACCGCGCCGATGCCGTTCCACCAGCGCACCAGCGCGGGCAGCCGGCCGGTGGGCTCACGCACGAACAGCTCGCGCTCCACGCCCTCGCCGAAGCGTGACGAGTTGTAGTTCACGAAGGGGTGCACCCAGAGTGTGACGCGGAAGCCGGCGTCGCGCAGGCGGCGGAACATGTCACTGGCGTTGGGGAACTTGACCTCGTCGAAGTCGAAGTCGCCATAGGCGGGCGTGTACATGTCGTCGATTTCCAGGTGGCTGCTGTTGAACCGGTGCTGGCGGATCTGTTGGGCAAAACGCAGCACCTTGTCTTGGTCCACAGCGCGCCCGTACAGCGCCCACGTGGACCAAATGGGGTCTCGGAAGGCCTCCGGCGCTGGGACCCTAGACGGCTTGTTGAAGTAGCGCCGAACCATGTACTTGTGGATGGAGGTGACGTCCGAGCCCACGCACACACGGTAGCTCAACTCCGGCGCCGCTGTGAGGCCGGCGGGCGGCTTGTAGGGCGTGCTGTGGTAGCGCGCCTGCAGCCGCAGCGAGCGCTCCGTGCTGTTCCAGCCCAGGTGGAAGGGCACTGAGTCGTTGACTTTGATGGCGGCCGCGCGCGAAGACAGCCAGTAGCGCTCGAGGATGCCCCCGAAGGCGGCGTTGGAGGAGTAGACGTCGCTGGTGACGAATGGCTGTGGCTCCAGCTGGCCGTCCAGGCGGATGGGCCAGTGTTGCGTTCTCATCTCGGCACCGCCATACCAGTGCGCTGCCGCGTCGCCCAGGAACATGGCGTGCTCCACGGCCCGCCCCGGCGCCGCTTCCTCCCAACGCACGCGGTAGCACATGACTGTGTCCTTCGGCCGCACAGTCTGGATGAAGAAGTGCAGCTGGCGCCCGTCGGCCGTGCGCGAGCAGCCAAGCAGCGCGCCCTCTCGGCTGCAGGAGTCGAGGTCCAGCGCGCCGGAGCGGAAGGCCATGCGGAAGACCTGCTCGCCCTTCTGGTTGCGGATGGAGAAGCCGCCGCTGTTGAGGTCCAGCAGCTCGGCGCGCAGGCGTTCCGCCTTGCGTAGGGAGGCGCTGTAGTAGCACCAGGCCACCACCGCTGCCAGCACCAGCAGCAGCCCCAGCGCCGCGGAGCACAGCAGTGGCTTCAGCTCTTTGGACGGCTTGGGCTTAGTGGGCGAGAAGTTGTCGGGCAGGAACGTGTACATAGCTGTGACTGCGATGTCCTCGGGGCTCTTTTGGTCTGCCTGGCAACCAGGGCGGCGGCGGCGGCGGCGGCGGGGGCTGGCCTGGCTCTTCTCCTGAGGGTTCTGGGGCATTAGTCCCCAGCTTGTTGCGGAAATTTCAGTGCTAATTCAGCTTAAAATCACAAAGGCAGCTAAGTAGAATTATGCACCTGTTAGCTAAAACCACAAAACAGTTAAGCAAATTTGTAAGCCTGTTATAACTATACTGCTTGTAAAAATTGCTGCTAATTGGCTATCTTTTGAATCCTATTGCTAATTGGTTAACCGTTTATGCTCGTATACTATTGGATAGGTCTAACCCAAAAAAAGTATAAAACCTCACAAAAATGAGGAAGTGGTGCTCAGAATTTGGAGACAAGTCTCCTCTGGGCCGGCCGGCAAGAATAAACGCTGACTCTCCAACTCTCTGCGTGCCGCTCGGTTATTCCTTTGGGACCCGTCGCTGTAACACTTGCTGTAACAAGCTAAGAAAGGAGCGGGCAGTGGGGCCACCTGACCAAGCTCATCTGAGCCTGCCTGCCCAAGTCTAAAAGGGGGAGAGAGAGCTGGAACTAAGCTTTCTCATTCCATGATATTTCCCTTTGCTTCGGCAAGATAGAGGAGGTGCATACTTCGGGAAGGTGTATACTGGAACCTAAGGACTTGATGAGTGGCAAGATGAGACTCTTACGAGGACAGTCTGTCTGTGTCTTACCCACCCTTCCTCTTGGGCACCAATGCTTGACAAAATTAGGACTCTATGAATGGAGAGGGGCGTGTGAATGGGAGATGGTGTGCATCCTCATTTTCCTGGTGGAGAAACAAACCCAGAGAGGGTCAGGAAGCTGTCCAGGATCACAGATTAAGTCAGGCCTCCCTGGATCATACATGGGGGCACTTCAGGCTGAAGAGAAGGGGAAGAAACTAGAGAGGGCCTGGTCTCCTAGAGGTATGGATGGCCACAGTGAGAGAGGTGGGGATGGTCCATTCAGCCCCTTGGGACTTTTAACAGGGCAGTAGGTAAGCTTCTCTGTTCCCCAGAGAGAGAAGAGGGTGGTAGAGGGAACGTCTCAGGCATGCCATCTTATCTTGAGTCAGAAGCCAGATGAAATCTGGACATAAATGAAGACACCCGAAGCCAGACTCTGTCCCAGGGCTTGGTTTGAAGGGAGAGAAGTTGGGTTCAGACATTAGGGCTGGAGTCAGGAGCCTAACATGGGGGCCGGTGTCACTTCTCAGATCTGCTTCTCTTTGCCCTCAAACTCCACCCTGTTCTCTACCATCCATCACCAAGTTCACTGCCCTGCCCAGCTTCCTGCTCTGCTCCTAGTGCCACATCTGTGGGCCAGCTACCTTCTAGCTCTGTCTCTACCACTGACCCACTGTCCTGCTGCCCCTGCCCTAGTTTGGGCACTATCATATCTCTCCTGTATTATTGCAACACTTCCCCCAATAGGCCTCTTTGCCCCCAACTTGTTTCCCTCCAGTGCCTTCTAGTAGAAGGCACAGCAACCATAGTGATCTTTCTAAAGCACTTATCAAACCATGTCTATCCCTGGCTTTGAGAGCTGCTCATGACCCTCATGATGAAATTCAGAAGCATAAGCTTTGCAGTTGAGGCTTGAGGCATGATGTGGTCTCAGCTACCATTCTGATTCCATTTCCAGCCAGGCCCATCCTGTGGCTACCAAGCTCATTTCTTCCCCAATCTAAATCCTTCAGACCACTTGCTTCAGGAGATTTTACCCACCTAGCTTGGGCCAGCACCCCTTCTCCCCCTACCAGCTCTTCAGGGATCAGACACTCACCACTACACACATAAACTCACACACTGTACGCTAAACATCCAGATATGACTGCAGGGAAACATAGACTCGCGTTGCAGTCTACTCCTCAAGGCCACTGACCCTTCTTGTCCCACCCTTCAGGGCAGAGTCCAATAAAGAAATAGCATGAGCCAGGTGCACACACAGGCATATACACTGCTAGCCAGCCAGCTGCCCAACTGCTCCAGCTGGGAAGAGAAGAGAGGGAGACTGGCAAACAGTAATTAGTCTGCTCCCAGATGCCAGTGTCTGTCTCTAAGTTCCCAATGACTTCCAAGGAGATGCTGGAACTACTTAGGTTCTTCACATCCCCCATGCAGAGACTATGAAGAATGCCAGGCGCAGGTCATAAGTTTGATCCTAGATATCAACACATAGTACTGCCACCCATAGCTTCTTCCTTAAGGTGGCAGCTCAGGGCCTCATTCTCAGAGCTCCCTCCCCCACCTGCCTAAGCTTGTCAGTCCCAGGTGTTATGGAACAGCCTCTTATTCCCTTCCTGTCAGCCCACAACAACTTAGCTTTGCTCCCCCTTCCTGTAGCTACAAGTTAGAAAAACTATTCTAGAAAATGCAGGCGGTGGCTTTAGCTGATGCCCTCAAGCTGAGCAGAACCCAAAGAAGACCTTTGGTGGCTCAGGCCAAACTTGCTGTACATTCATATTCACTCATTCAGGATAACCAAAGCCCCATTCTGGGCACCAAGTGAATAAGGGGAGAGGGTCCATATCTCAATAGGACAGAGACCCCCTCATCCTCAAAACTTTCGTTGTGTCAGCCTATCTTATGATAGGAGGCATGAAGAGATCACCAAGGTGGATTTAAAAAAGCCCTTTCCAACACTTATTTTCTCAAAATCTTAACTTTTTAGGATTTTGAGGTTCTTTGATGAAGAACAGGAGCCCACAGGCCTGGGCACCAGCTCTATTCAGGCACCATTATGGTCTCCCAAATGCCACCACAGCTTGCAACTCGAACAATGTGGAGCAGCAAACATAGCAACTGTGCCCATTTGACAGATGAGAAAACAGTGGCCCAAACAGAAAAAGGGACTCGTCTGAAAGCCAGGCAGCAAGGGTGCCTGGATCTAAAATCCTAGCTCAACCCTTCACAGCATGAGTTTTGGGAGATGGGAGATAACGGTCTGACCTGGCTGCCTGAATGCCTCGGAAAGAAGCTGTGTGGCTGAGAGGCTTCCGTCAGATGGACGTGGGTGTGGCGAGGCCTGTCTTTACAAGGGCTGGTACTGCGGCTTGCTCCAGGCAGACCAGGAAGGCCTTTTAGGGGTGGGAAAGGGGGCAATTTTAATGGCATCTGGTACCAGGGTTGTGGGGGAGGAATTGTGGTTCCAGTGTTAGCAGTGGCGCTAGAGACCCCTGTAATCTGCCGCCTCCGCCATCTGGCCAACCACAGGCTAAGGACAGTAGGTGGGGTCTGCGGGGCGTGCCTCCTTGGGCTCTGCCTCTGTGGAGCCTTTCCCCACTCCGCACTCAACCTCAGTCTCGGCTGCCAGCCCCTAGTCTGGTCTGAGGGGGAGGGCCCCGCCCAGCTCAACTGAGGGGAGGCCATTCCAAGCAGTAGTCCTTAGTTGGACACAATTCCCAGGGGGATGGAAATGTCAAAGGCAACTCGATCCCGCTCATCTCCCTCCCTTGCCTGGCAACCGGATCTGCAGGGATCGAGTGACTGCGCCTACATAACCTGGAATACTCCCCACCCACCCGTAGCACCGCCCGAGCTACACCGTCCGAAGGGGCAGACCGAGGTCAAAGTACCCGTCTCCCGCTGGGAACCGCGGCCCGGAGGAAGGGCCCAGGTGTCCAGGCTCGCTCCACCCACTCATCGGTGGGAGCGAAAGTTCAGGAATCTTGCTCCCTCAGCAGCCCCCCACCCCCGGGTCCTCCCGTTGGGCTCACTCACGGCAGTGACTGCCCGGCAGAAGTCGGGGTGAAGGAGCCTCCAGCAGATCCCCTCCGCTTGAGCGGGAGTTGAGCTGCCACGGCGCGGCGCGGGGCGCTGCCCGGCTGGGCGCAGCTGAGCCCCTCCTTGGGCCCCGCCCTCAGGCTACTTGGCCACGCCCAGCCGTCCAGTCTCGCCTCCGGCCTCAGAGTCCAGCCCCGCCCTTGGCGCCAGACCCCTCCTCCCATACTACCCCGCATAACTGAGGCTCCGCCCCTTAGCCCCGTCCTCCCACCGCTCTATGCCCTCCTAGCCCTGGCATCTCAGGCTTATGCTCAGCCCGGTGCCTTCTGGCTCCGCTTTCCACCTGCAGGCCCGCCCCTGCTGGCCATAGCTTACAAGCGGGCGGCACTCGGCCCCAGGCCTGCTGGGAAATGTAGTTCTGAAGGAAGGAACCCCTGCCGAATGTTTGGGTTCTTACATCTCCAGGCTAGGTCTGGGATGTGTATGGGAGGGAGAGAGCAGCAGGGTAAAGGAGCAGGGCTGGCTTTTGGGATTCCTTCCCTTCCAGATTGGGCAGGTGGAGGCTGTATCGGTATAACGCTCTCATGAGCCTTCACTTTTCCCATATGGAAAAGGGGTAGTGGAATTCCAGAAGGATATCAGCGCCCAACGCAGGGTGGTTCCAGTCAAGGGCCCCATGGAGGAGCTTGTAGTTCCAACCAGCCATGAGGCCCAAGCTGTTGGTTCTCGCCAGACCAAACCAGCAGTGTCTGAGGTCAGGGACTGAGAAGACCGGTTTCTGCTCAGTATTTTGCAACAACCCCCCTCCCCCCACACCCCAGCCTAGTAATTTATAGGGTCCAGCCCCTCATCCTAGTGACAGGCTTCAGTTAGAAAAGCCCATTCTGCGGGAAAGTGGGCGTGCCCTACCATACCGTTTGGGGGGGTGGGTATGGTATAGTTTGTATAAGTTTGAGGTTTCATATCTTTGATGGAGAAAGGAAAATACTGAAGATCCCAGAGATTCCAGAACAACCCACCCCTTGCTCCCTGAGGGGCAGAAAAACAGGGCTTTGTTTTGCAATTTGCAATTTTTTGGTTAGGAGACCCTCCAAAATTATGTTTTGGGCCCATTGAACTTGGATGGGGAAGGGCAGCAAGGATGTGTGAGCACGGAGAGGCTTTTTGGGGGCTGTGATGGAGTTTCTAGGAGCAGAGATCAAGAGATTTGTGTGTAGGGACAGGGCTTTGACTGTAGAAGGGAGGATTCTGGGTCCTTTAATATGTAGGAGGGCATCTAAGTTTAGGGGTATATTGGGGAAATGATAGCTGGAGGGTCTTTGTAGGGTGGGAATTAGGTTCTCTCTGTATGGCTAGGTGGACTCGTTAGTTTGGGCTCTGAGATGAAGGGGAGAAGAACACTAGCAGGATTTAGGGCCACTGTTATGTGTCAGGAGGGCACTCAGTACTGAGATGATGAGGGCGGCGAGGATGACTTTGAGAAACTGCATCTCAGCTGAGGTGGCTTGGCAGAGGCCTGAGTGACTGGCCCCTCACTTTGAGATCCTGCTGGGTGAGGACACAGGAGGCAGCCTTTGGGGGTGAAGAGTTTATTTATTGGTTCACCCCCTTGGCCCGGCCAGCCCAGGCTCTATCAGCCCAGATTCTACCAGCAACGGTAGTCGGGGTAGGTCTCGGACACAAACTCAGGATGGACGACATAGTTGTTTCTCTGGGGACCACCGGATTTCTTGAAGTGACTTGTGTCCCATCTGCAGGGAGAGACGGGTCAGACCTTTTGGACCCTCACACGTCTAAGTGAACATCTGACTCCAATTCGCAATGCTAACTTTATCCCAGCATTTTGCCGCTGACACCGACCCTGGGTTCCAGCACTGAACTCCTGGCCTCGGGTTCTTGTGTTAAATTTCTGATACCCTATACCCGCTCTCTAACAGTGACTTCTTATCCTTTGCTTCAAAGCCCTGAACCCAACGGCCTTGACTCTAAGCCCACTCTAAAGCCCATTGCCAACCTGTAACCCTTCAATACCCTCCTCCTTGCTCTCTCATGAGGTCTCCTCCCTTTCCTTGCCAGCTTTGACTCCCCCATCGCACTGGCTCCCCCTGGTGGCATCACTCTGCCAATGCACAGCAGCGGCCCCGCCGTGCCAAGGGAACAAACTCCAGGGGTTTATGCAAGTGAGTGTGTGCGCGCCAGACTTACCTAAGGTTCGGACATGGGCAGTACGACGGCACGTCAGTTGTAACAGCACACTGCATTCCGGGCCGGTGCTCGTAGGGCGATACACCCCTGGAGGAGGAAGCGTGGGCAGGGAGGGGTTGGGCCTTTGATCCTATCCCCAGATCCAGACCAAGCCTCTGGGCGGTGCTTCAGCTGTCAGTCTCAGGCTCGGAGATTCTCCCCTCCTTCCTTGCCCTTCAAGACCCCATAGCAGCACCGCCTCCGGGAAGCGCCCTGGAAGTCTCCCTCCCCAAAGGCCTCGCTTCTGCCGCCCAGGGAAGAACCCTGGACTCTTGGGAGGACCGGGCTCGGTTCGGTCGTTGAGGACCTGGAGCGCCCGGATGCCCGCCACTGGACAGCAATTTCCCCAGCACTATGGACGAGGCAATGTTTCTGAGCCTCCTATAGTCGCAAACACTTTCCTGTCCCCCATGCCCTTGTGAGGGGTAAGACCCAGTCTGGCGCAATGAATCCGACTCCTGGCCTGGGGAGGGGCGGGGAATCATGGACCCCCTCTGCACAGCTCTCCAGACTGCCACAGACATCGGACTTCTCCGGGGCAAGGTCTGCCTTGTCTGCCGCCCGGTGCAGGACGAATGCTGCGCTGCAGTCTGGGCGCCACCTGTGCACTCGGGCCTCAGTTTCCTTAGCAGTAACACGCGAGGGCGTCTACTCCCGGAGGTGGTGCGGGGCTCCGAGGAAGCCAGCGCTGTTCTGGCAAAGCGGTCACCATTTTCTTGCTCACTTAGCCCCCAGCAATGACCCCACTCACTACCGACAGTGACCCGGGGCCCAAGGAAGACAGGGCATTTTTCTGAGAACACAAGGCACTTCGCAGGCTAGAACCTGCGTCTCCAGAGCCAAGCGTCCGGTTAGCGGGCAAGACCAGCGGAAGAGGATGAGACTTTGTTCCTCAGAAACCCTCCGGGAGGACTTCCAGAGCATATACTGGGGTCAGAATGACCTTGAGCCCAGTTCGGAAGGGACAGGGTTAGGGACTTGGAGTAAGCTGGCTGGTTCTCCCGCCTTAGTTCGCTCAGGCCCTGGGGCCAGAGGGCAGGACACAGCAGGGCCCTGTAGGCGAGCAGAGCCCGGCAGGGGCTGGCCAGGGGCTGGCACAGAGGCGGAGCTGGGTTAGAAGTGGGGCGGGATGGAGCGCCCGCAGCCACGTTGGGCAGGACTCCGCGGCTGGGGCTGGGCCGGGGGCGGAGCCCGTCTGAAGCGGGCAGAGCCCTGCGAACCTTACTGTCGGCTGGTCCCTGCACGAAGGCCGCAGGCGGCGATCGGTGCAGGGCGCTCCGGTGACGCAGTAGTCCATCCCGCGCAGACAGTAGCGGCGGCCGGAGCACGCGCTTTCGTAACCTTGGAAGGGCAGGCGGCCGGGCAGCGGGTCCACGCACCCGCATCGGGGCGTGATCTGCGGCAGCGGCTGGTTCCGTGACAGGGAGTTCAGCATGTTCACCACCACTTTGCGCTCTGCGCCCGCGGGTCCCGAGTCCAGGAGACCCAAAGAATCACACGGATGGGAAGAGACACAGTCACAGACAGGGAGAGGCGGAGAGGAGACAAAAACAGAGTCAGGGTTACACCCTGTCTAGGACCCTCGGTCTCCTCCTTGTCCCTCAGGTCCCCATCCTTCCCTCCTGGCCTCCCCCTACCCTCTCTCTACCGGTTCCTCCCCACCAACCCACCACCCTTTACCGTAGGCATTGAGCCGCTCCGGCTTAGGAGGGCACTCCAAGGGCATTCCTCGAACTGCTGTCTCCATCCCAGCCTCCTAGAAGTGGCACACAAGCGACCTCAAACTCTGACCCGGAACAGTTGTTCCCTTTTGGGGGTCTTCTCAGAACACCCTGACCTGCCACCAGGCCCCCGACCCTAGGCAGCTCCCCTGCTCTCCAGGGACGGCTCTGAGAGTTTGGGGTTGTCGCTGGGCGACGCGTTTGCCTCTGCCTACAGGGGTGGAGGGGGGGTAGGGAGGGCTATAGGGGACTGAGTTGGGCCCCCGGGCCCCTGACAATCCTGCCTTAGAGTTTGCCTTTGATTTTACCCCTCTTTGTCTAGATGTGTCTGGGTGTCTCTCTAATGGGTGTTTTCACTATTGCTTGCCCATCAGAATCATGTGAAGAACTTGTGAAATTTTGAAAAATTCTAATTCTTGAGGAAGTTCTAATTCACAAGGGTTTGGTCAAACCAACTGAGGTCAGCCATCAGCCTACGGTGAAGAACCCCTGCTCTGGCCTCGGATCTTCACATTCCCTCCTGCTGGGGCTGGGGCTGGACTCTCACCTGTCTCCTTGGAAGCCTTGCTGTATCTGCACTGCTGTTGGGGAGCCTCACTCTCCCTCCCATTGCCCTGGCTCACATCATAAAGATGGGGAAGGTTGAGCAGGGCCCCTCAGCTTATCACTGACTCCTTGGGCGGCCCCAGTGTCACGGGGGCCAGACCACTTTGGGGAGGGACCAGTTGGCAGGCTTCAGGAAGGCAACATGTCAAGGAGTACACACAAGACATGTCCCCACAGAGCCCAGTCAGAGATTGGGACCGAGGGGACCCAGTCCCCAGAGACCGAGAGCTAGGGTCCCAGCACAGCCCCACTCCTGGGCTCCCTTTTCAGCTAAGAAATACAAAACCTAGTTTCACAGATGGGAAGAGCCCTGGAACATTGTTGGTGGGAAGGGCATGAGGAACTAATGGTGAAATATTAGTTGCTGTGGTTTGGGAGGTGGGCACATTATATACCTTAGGCAGCTGGGGAAGGTAGGTGGGATACTTGTTCCAGCAGTTGCTGTTGTAAGGTCCAGTCCTCCATGTGTACTGGTCACTGCACAGGTAGTTTGGACTGCATTTGTCTGCTTGATCATAGGGGTGGAGACATCAGATAGTGTTAGTCCTTATTCCACTCCAAGATCTGGGACCTGCTAGATGTTTCTCCTTTGATCCCCAGCACAAAGCTGACCCTCACTGACCTCCTGCAGGCCAGTCCCCAGGCCCAGCTGGGCTCCACACTTGCCTTAAGCACTGAGTTGCATTTCCCACCTAAGGCACCCTTCTGAGTGGGGTCTGGATCCACTGTGCTGATCAGTCTTCATCCTGGCACTACCCTCTTTGCATCAGCCAACCCGGAAATGGGCCGCCTTCCAATTCCTCTCTCTCATCTTCCACTCTAGGCTCCAAGGTTCGCCTATTCTGCTGCCTCAAAATCACTTGAATCTATCCCCTCTTCCAGTCCCCCATGATCTCACTCCCATATCTCTGCAGTGCCTTAACCAGGAGACAATATAATGTCGTGGTTAATAGATATCTATCTCTGCAGATAGACCACCTAGTTCAAATTTCAGTTCTGTCAATTATTAGCTGTGTGTGACCTTCACCAAGTTAATTAATTTTGCTGAGTCTCAGTTTCCCCAACTTTAAAATGAGGATAATAGTACTATTTATCTCAAAGGGTTGTTGTGAGGTTTAAATGAGTTAGTAAATGTAAAACCTTTAGAACAATGCCTGGCACATACAAAGCTATTATGATTAGCCTACTGGTCTCCTTGCCTCATCTTTGAAATCCTATAATCCAACTTTGGCATAGAAGCTGGGATACTTTTTCACAAATGAAAATTTGACTAAGACACTTTCCTACCTAAAACCCTTCAAAGTCTGCCACCCTCCACCCCCAGTCACCTAAGCCAGTCCTGCAAGGCCCTCCATGACCCACTCCCCCAACAGTCTGAAAGAACACATGTGAGAGACACTATGAAAGAAGCCCTAGAGGAAGAGCAGGTGTGCGAGGGGAGGCATGGAGTGTTGGGTTTTGGAGTTCTGGGTTGGCGGATCGGACATGCCGAGATTGAGGTGTTTGGGGATATCCAGGTAGAGATGACCATAATCAGACGAAAGAGGGTGGGATTATGGTGAGAAGTCAAGTCTGGAAACCAAGATTTGAAGCTGTCAACAATTACAATCAAGTGTTGGATAAAATGGCCTCAGGATAGAAACAAGGAGAGAAGAGGCTCAGGACAGCACCCTGAAGGGCCCCTTGTGTCCACAGTGGGTGCACAAGAGACCCAGGAAAGTGAGGCATGAGAGAAACTGAGGAAGGACGTAGTTTCAAGAAGTGGAGAGTGGTCAGAAGAGTGAAATGCACAGGGTAGGTCTCACAGCGTAAAGACAGAAGAGTCTCATGGATTTGGTAATTAGAACCAGACAAGAGCAATTTGAGTGTTTGATGTAGGCGATGTAGACTCTCAGCTTCAACTGGGAATTATCAATTCATTCAACAAATACTTATGAAGCCTGGTGCATCCTCGATGGAGGAGGCACAGCTGTGAATGAGACCAGATTCTCTGCTCCTTTGGAATATACAAGGAGACAGATCATGAACACCTAACCAAATGAGAAAGATAATTTCTGTGAAGGTGTAAGAAGGGGCGAGGAAGTAGAGACAGTGAGTATAGACTATGTTTCTGAGAATCTTGGCCATGAAGGAGAGGAACAAGAGAGAACTTTTAGTCAGGAAGAAACTAGAAAAGGTTCCAAGTTGAGGGAAACAGGTGTGGTGGGGCAGAGGGATGCAGGGGAGATAAGAGAGAGCTCATGGAACAGGGCGTGAAGAGATGGGAGGATATGGCATCCAGAATACACCTGGATGGGATTTGTTTGGAGGAGGTTAATATTCTCTCTGTCTCTGTGTCTCTCTGTCTCTGTCTCTCTCTCTCTCTCTCTGTCTCTCTCCAGCTCTCTAAGAATGAGACCTGTGGCTCTTTCAATTCTTTTTCCATAGACGGGGAACCCCCAAAAGCAGGGTCTGGGTCAGGTCTGGTGGTTGGGAGTCAGATTGGAGGTTGGAGTGGGGTCTGGTTAGGGAAGAAGTCTAGCTCGTGGGTGGAGACAAGGTTGATATAGGATCAGGATGGAGGTCAGGATTCAGGTTGGGTGTCATTTGGGAGTTTGGTGAGGGGAGAGGCCCCACCTTCCTCTTGAGAGAGCCAGTACTTCTCAGGCAAGTAGGGGTGGCCTGGAATGGAACCCTTATAGGTGTAGTCCTGTGTGGCACATTTGACCATCCTCTGCAAGGCTGCAGGATCCACATGGCGCTGCATGGTCTGAGTCAGACCCTGGGCAAGGGGAGAGAGGACAAGTGTCTAGGCGCATGGCAACCCCAGGCCTGGAGTCTTGCTGGATCTTGATCCAACCTCTCTTGAGAAGGTCAGCCCAGATAGGTCTCCCAACCTCCCTCCCAATGCCAGAGGGATTCCCACGCCAGCCTTGGTCCCTCTGCACAGCTCTCATATTTGAATTGCCCTTTCCTCCTTTTTTTCAACCATCCAAGGCTGGCCTTGGAACCAGGTTCTTGCCCTCAGTCATAGTAGTTTTCTGGCTTTCTCATTTCTGTTGTTTCCTGACTGGGAGCACATGAAGGCCAGGGCTGTGTGTTCCTGCCCTCCTTCTTCTAGACTGTGTGCTGCCTGGGAGCAGGGACTGGGTCTCCCCCAACAGAGCAACAGGCCCATGGCACAAACTGGAGCCTCAGGGAAGACTGGCTGCCCTGGGAGCTGGCTGCCTTACGTAGGTGTCTTGGACAGGGAAGGCTCTCTGGCAATCTGGCACACTGAAGGAGTTGAAGGATAGGGCTAGAGGACACCTACTTTAAAATTTAATTCCCTGACTCTGACCTGACCCTGGTTCTGCTTGGCTCTGACCCTGACACCAATGATGCCTTTGACCCCGACCCTTACTTTGGCCTAGTACTCATCCTACCTTGACCTTTTTCCTGTTCTTTGTCCAGGCCCTGGTCCTTCTGTTTTTTGGGGTTTACCTCATCTAATCCCATCACTCTTTGTTCAGTTGGCTCTGTGGAAGCCCAAATCAAGCCTCCGTTTGACAGCCCCTTCTCTTCAACTGAGGGCAGAATGCCAAGTCAGTTGTAGGCCCAACTACAAACACACTGTCTGAAAAGGCAGCTGGGTCACAGAGGTGGGACTCCAGCAAAGTCAGACATCTGAAGGGGTTTCCTCATAATGGGCAGCGAGATGCTGGGATGGTGACACTATCAGCCACACTTCCCCCTGTGATCTTAAGAACAGAGGCTTCTCTTGGCCAGGGCTGAGACCTTGCTGCTTCCAGGGCTCCCACCACCCTGAAAACCTCTCTGCTCAGGGGCTTCTGGGATCATCTGTGGCCAGCTGACTTTGTTCTGTGGGCCAATCCTGCACAGTTACACTCCCATGTGGGTGGAGGGCAAAATAGGGGAGATGTGGGTACAGGGGTACCATGATTCAGCACTTCCCTGAGCTTTACAGATACCTGCCCCGTGAGCCCAGATATACTCATAGATGCACACACAGATGTACATGCATGCTTATACTCTCAGACATACCCACTTACACACCAACACTCAGACACACACACTCACAAATACAAAAACAGTCATTTAGAAGAACTTATAGACATCATTGATTTTTCTGTTAGAGGCTTTCCTCAGATGTCTGCTGTCTTTGAGCTTTTGGAGGCTTTCAGCTGCGGGTGGTCTTTGTCAGGATGATCTGGTTGGACTGTTTTTTGCAAACTCTAATGTTAGTATCTGTAGGTTTTTCCTCTTGGGCTGATCAGCTTCTTCAGAAAAGATTCCTTTAATCTTTGGCCTGAGGGTAATGACATAGCTGCCAACGTTCTGAGAACCTAGTGCTGAAGAGAGCTACTGGGGGTTTTAGCATTCAATATATGGAGGGTCACAGGTTTTCACTATGGTACCCTGCCCTCGACTGATGTCCCTAACCCTGAGATCCTCGCCAAAAAATTAGCCTTCTGACTTGCAGAGATGGAAGTGGGAAGTCACACTAGGGCATGGAATAGAAGATGGATTAGTGGGTTTAACAGCTTCTTAAACAGCTTTCAAATTAATCCTTATTTTAGCCTTGGTCCTGTTCCATCTTTGGTTCCAGAGAAGCCTAAGATTATCAATTCCTGGGCCTTTTGGAAATTCTGCAGTTTTAAGTTGAATTATGTCTTGGGTTTTCTATTGCTGGCTTTGGATTCAGCTTTCTCATCTCTGCTAAGTCAGTTTCGTCTATTATACTTTCCAGCTTCCAAAATTTTGTTGCATTGTCCCTTCTTTCTCACCATCTTTTTGAATTCATGTCTTAAGTATCCATTTACTGTAGTTTTAGATGGATTTCAGGAGAGAGTCAAAACACATGTGTTCAATTTTAACCCAGAGAATTATAGTTCTTTATATATTTTATATACTAATCCTTCACATATTGCAAATATCTTTTCTCAGTTTGTGGCTCTGTCTTTACTTTTCTTTATTGTGTCTTTTGATGAATGAATTTAATTTTAACATAGTTGAATTTATCAATCTACACTTGTATGGTCAGTGCTTTTTGTGACTTGTTTAAGAAATCTATCCATACTCTCAGATAACGGAAATAATGTTCTGTATTTTCTTCTAAAAGTTAAACAGTTTTATTTTCGCTATTTAATCTGTTAGGAGTTTGGGCATGTCCTTTTCTTCCTCGGGTATGCTTTAGCTATTTCTTGGGCCTTTGCTCTTCACTATAAATTTTAGAAACATCTTGTCAAATTCTTCAAAAAATCCTGTTGGGATTTTAATCAGAATTGCATTGAATCTTTATGATAGTAACTCTTTCTATCCATAAGCATGTTATGTCTTTCCATTTAAGTATTTTCAAAAAGTATTCAATAAAGTTTTATATTATTTATAAATATTATACATACAGTTTTGCACACATTATTAGATTTCTTTCTATTTACCTTTGTTTTTGTTGTTAGAATAAATGATGTATATTTTAGAAATTATACTTCTTAAATATTTGTTGTTTACATAAAGAAATGCGATTGACTTTTTTTTTTTTTTTTTGAGACAGAGTCTTTCTCTGTTACCTGGGTAGAGTGCAGCGGTGTCATTGTAGTTCACTGCAACCTCCAACTCCTGGGCTCAAGCGATCCTCCTGCCTCAGCCACCTGAGTAGCTAGGACTACAGGTGCACACCACCATGCCTGGCTAATTTTTCTATTATTTGTAGAGATGGGGTCTCACTCTCGCTCAGGCTGGTCTTGAACTCCTGGCTTCAAGCGATCCTCCCACCTCAGCCTCCCAGAGTGCTGGGATTACAGGCATGAGCCACCACTCCTCAGTCCCCTTGTACCTTTTTACTTTTTCTTTTCTTGGTGTCCTGGCTAGACCTCCAGTACATTGTTGAATAGAAGTAGTGATAGCGAACATTCTTGTTTTGATCCCAATTAAAAAAAAATGCTTCCAACATTTAACTAATCAGAATGATGTTGGCTGCTGTATACTTTAGGTATACATTCTTTATCAGGCTAAGAAAGTTTCCTTCTATTTATGTTTGCTACATTTTTCTTTTTGAATTATGAATGGGCAATGAATTTTAGCAACTGCTATTTCTTTTCTTTTTTAAAAAATTATTTTATTTATTTATTTATTTATTTTGAGACAGTGTCTTACTCTGTTGCCCAGGCTAGAGTGCAGTGGCATCATCATAGCTCACTGCAGCCTTGAATTTCTGGCTCAAGTGATCTTCCTGCCTCAGCCTCCGGAGTAGCAGGTACTACAGTTGTGCACCACCATGCCCAGCTAACTTTTTTTCTTATTGTTTTGTAGAGACGGGGTCTTATTCTTGCTCAGGCTGGTCTCCAACTCCTGGCCTCAAGTAGTTCTCCCACCTAGGCCTCCCAAAGTGGTAGGGTTACAGGCATGAGCCACTACACTGGGCCTTAGCAACTGGCTATTTCTGCATCTTTTTTCAAATGGCTTTATTGTGGTATAATTTACATATCATAGAATTCACTCTGTTTAAGTGTACAGTTCAAGGATTTTTATTAATCCAGATTCACAAAACGTCATGAAAAACAAAACACAACAAAAAAGAATTTTTGGTAGGATCTCTCATGCCCATTTTATTTCTGCATATTTTGAAATGCTTGTGTGGTTTTCTCCTTGAATCTGTTAATGTGATGAATGACATTTATTAATATTTTTCTAATGTTAAACCATCTTTGCATTTATGAAATAAATATAACTTAACCATCATGAATTATTTTTTATACACTGCTGGATATAATTTTCTAATATTTTATTTAGAATTTTTGCTTTTGTATTTATTAGTGAATTGGCCTGCATAATTTTCTTTTCTTACATTGCTCTTGATTAGTTTTGCATCAGAGTTATACTGCCTTCGTAGAATGAGCTGGGAATCATCCTCTTTTCTCCTGTTCTCTGGAAAAGTTTGTATAAAATTGACATAAGCTGTTCCTTGAACATTTGAAGGAACATAACTGTTTAATTATCTAGGCTGGCTATTTTCTTTGTGGGAAGATTTTAAATTATTGATTTAATTTCTTTGTTATAGGAGCATTTGGATTTTTCTAATTATGCTTGAACTGGTTTGGCAAGTTTATTTTTCTAGTATTTGTCCATTTGTTTTCAATTTTATTAGCCTGAAGTTGTTCAGAATATTTTCTTATTATTTCTATCCATGCTTATAGACCCTTCTTTTATTTCTCTGTGCCTTGTCTTTCTTTAACTCACTAGAGATTTATCTATTTTATGAATCTTATCAAAGAACCAACTTTTGACTGTTGACTTTGTTGAATCTTTGCTTTCTAGTTTAATGTTTACTCTTATTTTCATTATCTCCATTCTTCTATATTTCCAATTTATTCTGTTTTCCCCTCTTATCTTGTTAAGTCTGATGTGTGGCTCATTAATGCTTCACATTTTTTTCTTTTCTTAAGCAAGCATTTAGGCCTACTGGCTTTTCTCTATAACTTTTGTTGTACCCCACAAGTTTCGATATGCAGTCTTTTCAGTTCTGAGTATTTTTCCATTTCTGTTTCAATTTCTTATTTGGCCCATTATTAAGAATGGTGGTTTTGTTGTATTTTGTTTTACAACTGACAAGGATTTTGCTTATCTTTTGGTGTTGATCTGTAATTTAATGGCGTTAAGGTTAGAGACAGTTGTTTTGTATGATATGAATCATCAAATTCTGTTTTATGACCTAGTACTTGTCAATTTTTATAGTGTTCCTTGTGTGCTTAAATCTGTAGCTGTTAAGTTCAAGGTTCTATTTATGTTCAATAAATCAAGCATATTAATTATGCTCTCAAGTGTTTGAGATCTTTGCTTTTTTGTTTTTGGTCTGCTTAACCTAGCAGTAATTGTGGTGTGTTAAATTCTGATATGGTGGATTTTGTCAATTTCTCCTTCCAGTGAATCTATTAGGTAAACACAAGTTCAGAATTATGATATCTTCCTGGTGAATTGAAACTTTGTTATTTATGTAGCGATCCATCTAAAAAGTGTGTGTGTGTGTTTAATCTGCAAGTCTCTTGTCTGTTACTTATTAGCTTACTCAGCTTTTCATTATTGTATCTGTATCAGTCAAACTTAGATCAGAGAAGCAGAACCACTGTGAGTGATATAGCATAAGTGACTTACTTTAGGGATTAGACATTACACCGTTGTGGGAACTGGTTAAGAACTCTGAAGGAGTGTTGTCTTTGCATCTATTGTTGAGCCTGAAGTCAGGAAGGAGAGTTGCACATGAAGTCGGGAAGAGCAAAGACAAACTGGAACCCATGAAGGGGACAAACTAGAACCTGCATCTATCTCATTGCCTCCAACAATGGTGATGTGGATAGCCTTCTGGAGAAGCTGGTGTCCTTTGCCATGGAGCTGCACACACACCTGGCCCAGGACCCAGAGAAAATGAAGGAAGAGATCCAGCAGGAGCTGAAGGAGTTAGGTAGGGCCAGATGCTGCCCTATCCCAGTTAGGTAAACCATTAAATCAGAGACATTGTGCACAAGCCACCACAGTGCCTGGTACCCTACATCAACCTTCAGAGGCTAAAAATGGCTATTCTTTCATTTGTGCCTTCTAAATCTCATGCAAATTTCTCTCGTGGCCAATTGGGAACCACTTAGGGAAGGGAATTCTGGGAAGCATAGTTCTAGCCGGTTGACAGTACAAAACTGCAACATCTGATACCCTCTTTAGAACAATGTGAGAATCTTGGAACACCTTAACTCTGTCCTGTTCCCACTTATGTGATATTATTCCTAATATTTTAGTTCTTTCCTTAAATATTATAAATTAAAAGCAATTATATTAATAATTGTTTCCTATAGATAGCATTTGCTTAGATTTACCTCATGTTTATCAGTTTCTTACCATTCCTTCTTGCATCTCAGACTTTCCTTCTATAATCATTTTCCTTCTCCCCAAAGAATATCCTTTAGAAGTTCCTTTATTATAGATCCGATGACAGTAAACATTTAAATTTTTTTGCCTGTAAATGTCTTTATCTTTTTTTGTTCTTGAAAGGATGATACTTCAAAAATATTTTTTCTCTGCCTGCTTTTAAGGTCATCTCTTAAGCCAGTATGCTGCAGTTTCACTGTGAGGTACCTAACTGTGGAATTTCTTCTATTCTTTCTGTATCTGTGGATTCATTTCTTTTGTTAGTTCTGAAAAATTCTGAGCCTTTTCCTCTTCAGCTAATGCCTATTTTCCTTCACACTGTTTTCTTCCGGGACTCTGATTAGATGTGTGTGAGATCTTCTCATTCTGTCTTTAATATTGTTTAATGTTTCTTTCATATTTTTCTTCTCTTTGGGAAATTTTTTTTAGTCTCTCTTTTATTTCATTGGAACTCTTCAGCTGTGTCTAATCTGCTTTTTAACCCATCCGCTGAATTTTTGGTTTTTAACAAATATATTTTTCACTTCTAAAATTTCTACTCAGTTCTTTTTTATTTTTTATTTTTGTTTTTGTTTTTTTGGAGGCAGAGTCTTGCTCTGTCACCCCAGCTAGAGTGCAGTGGCATTGGCCTAGTTCACAGCAACCTCAAACTCCTGGGCTTAAGCAATCCTCCTGCCTCAGCCTCTGGAGCAGCTGGGGCTACAGGTGCACACCACCACACCTGGATAATTTTTTTGTGTGTATTTTGTAGAGATGGGGGTCTCAGTCTCGCTCAGGCTGGTCTTGAACATCTGAGCTAAAGTGATCTTCCTGCCTCGGCCTCCCAGAGTACTAGGATTACAGGCGTGAGCCACCATGCCCAGCCTTTTTAACATTTGTCTGCTCATTTGAAAAATAATCTCTTATTGCTTGCTTATTTAGATGATTTCACATTTTTAAAAAATCTCCTAAATATTCTGTATTCTTTAACTGTTAATTCCAATATCTGAAATCCTTGGGAGTTTAAGCCTGTTGTTTGTTATTTCTGCTGATTCTGTAATGTGGTGGTTTGGTTTTTTATATCTCTTTTTGTGAGCTCATGTTTAATTGGCCTTACTCTGAAGGATACCTGGAAACCTACACTGAGGATGTTTTCCACCACTGAAGATAGACATGCATGTGTGTATGTGTGTGTGTGTGTGTTGGGGAGGGGCAGGGAGCCGGAGATAAGAAACCTTCTGGTTCAGTTTGGAATTTACAGATTCAGTTCCTCTCTAGCTTAAGGCTTAAACTCCTGCTTGTAGTGCTGATATTGGCATTTGTCCTCAGGGCAGTCCTGTCTTAAGTACATCACTCACCCCCACGAGAGTCCAAAACAAAATGAAAATTAATTTTTATGCAGGACTTAGTTGTTTTGAAGCAGGAGGGCCCTTCGGAGTTTCCAGACCACCACACTGGCAGAAGCCTTTCCTTCCTTCTAAATTCCACTGCTATCTGACTTTCACTTTTCTTCATTCACTGAAGCTGTTTGGCCAGGTACCAAGAGTTACTACATCCAAGAGATCTCTTTCTATGTCGCCAATATTTAACACTGAACCTTTGTCTAATAATACTGTCTTTGTTGGTTTCTCTTTAATTTTCTTCCCACCTCTCTGGCCATAATTCTCTGTCTCCTTTTATGGCTCTTCTTCTTTTACCTACTCTTAAATATTGATATTCTCCAAAGTTCTGTCTGTGACCATTTTCTTCTTCTTCTTTGGCAATCTCCTCCACTCCTGTGACTTCAGCTGCCACTTACATGATGATGACTTCAAATCTGTTATCTATAGCCCAGACCTCTTTCCTTTGCTCCAGATAAGTTTATCCAACTACTCGCCTATATTTGTCCTCAAATATTTTTGTTCCAAAATGAACTCTCAATCTCTAATCTGCTACTCCAGATCTCAGCTGGTAGCACTACCATTCCTCCAGTTGCCAGAGCCAAAACCCCAGGAGTAATCCTAATCTCTCCCCTCTTTATGTCTAGATGGTGACCAAGATCTGTTGATGTACTTCTTAAAATTCCCTCCTGTTGACTGTGGAAAAGCAGGTAGGTACTCTTATATTTTGCTTGTGGGAGTATAAATTATTACAACCCTTATTACAGCAATTTGGGGTATATATCAAAAGTTTTAAAAATGTGCATATCCTTTCTCTCAATAATGTCATGTCTAGGAATTTATCTTAGGGGAATAGCTGGAGATGTGTTTAGTATATAAAGATAAAATATATATCTAAAATATATAAATAAGAAACTACAAATAAGATAAAATATATATACAATAATGAATATGCTAGCAAAATTTTATAAATAACCTAAATTTCCTTAATGTATGTAAGATCCCCCTTACATGCATTATGGTACATTCATAAAATTGAATACCGTAAAGTCATTAAAATTATATTGTAGAATATTTTTGACACAGAAAAATGCACCTGATATATGGCTATATGAAAAAAGCAAGATTCAATATTAGTACAATGTAATGTAATTTTTACAAAAAATATTTGCTTCCTAAAAGGGCATATAATAATAACAGTGGTTATTTTGGGTAGTGGGATTATGGACCTTTTTTCTTCATGTTTCTCTCAATTATCTTTATTTTCTGAATTGAGCATATATTTATTCTGCAGTTAGACAAAATATATTATTTAAAAAATTCTCTCCTAATCAACAAATACCTTTTTTCACTGCCATAGTCTCTCCTAATCTCCCACCCTCATCTTCCTCCTTCATCTTTCAGCCCTCAGTGGCCTTCCTGCCCTCAGCCCCACCCCCTCCAATTTCCTGACACTGTGACCAGAGTGGCCTAACTCACTATTCACCTACGACACTCCCAGGTTCAAAAACCTGGAGCCTTATGTCCCTGCTCCTCGACATAGCCTTAGAGGCTCTTCTTGGTCTGCAGATTCCTCTCCTTCTGCTCTAGCAGTTTCAGCTGTCGGTGGGTCCCTGCCCACAGGCTGCCTTTTCTCACCATTCTCTTCTGCTGGAAGCCTCCATCTCCTAGATCCCTCAGTAGACCTGCCCTTCATGTCCTGGGAGTGCTCTCCCCTTTTGGGCTCTCTTATCAGCACCTCAACTTTTTTTTTTTGAGACAGAGTTTCACTCTGTTGCCCCAGCTAGAGTGCAGTGGCATCATCGTAGGACACTGCAACCTTGAACTCCTGGGCTCAAGCGATCCTCCTGCCTCAGCCTCCAGAGTAGCTGGGACTGCAGGCATGCGCCACCATGCCCGGCTAATTTTTTCTATTTTTAGTAGAGACGGGGTCTGGCTCTTGCTGGTCTTGAGAACCCCTGAGCTCAAGCAATCCTCCCCCCTCAGCCTCCCAGAATGCTAAGATTACAGGGCGAGCCGCCGCGCCTGGCCTCCTATCAGCCCTTGACTGTGCTGGTGCCTGTTGCACACTGGGCATCCCTACTTTGTTAACTTTTTGGCTGTGAGCCCCTTAAAGCCAGGGTCTGGCCCTTCTCTTTTATATCCTGGGTGCCTACACATGAAGATCCTCAGCAAAGTTTTTGTTGGATGGTACACCCAGGTAAATTCTCTAAGGCAGAGTTACAATTAGACTCAGAGATCTCCTCTCCCTTTTTTGAAAGCCGCACAGACCCACTTGGCCAGCCACCTTCAAACACAGACACACAGGCACAAGGAGACTGTGATACACACGCATGCAGACATGCCTATAGGACATTTTCTGGCCTATCCCACAGACAGCCTCAGGGCCTTTGCACTTTCTGATCACTTTGTCTGGAACTTTCAGCTCTTCACGGGGCTAGTTCTCTCCCTTCTTTCCAGTCTCAGTTCAGTGTCACTTTGACCTCTCCCTGTCCATTTCCATTACCCTGTTTATTTCCTTTACAGCATTTTGGACATGTTGTATGCCTCTTGTTTATTATCCATCTCTCCCTACCTCCTAACCTGATACAATTCCATGAAGGCAGGATCTTATGCTATTTTACATAGCATTGTAAATTCTGTGCCTAGGCAAATGAATAAAACACACACATACACAAAGCTATAAATAATTATAAACACATAATGATAACCACACACTGCCAGTCATCCAGATACTGCCATACATACATCTGGTCTGCCCCTCCCCCAACCTCCACTTACCGGGGTCACAAACTTGTTGGCCTCCCAGGCCCACAGAGGTGGGTCCTTATAGACCTCCTTGATGGAGGTGGGAGCCCTGTAGGAGTCGGTGTAGGTACTGATGGGGGTCTTGGTCTTATGGGAGAAGAGGAACATGGTGGGGTCTTGGCGATGCTCTGGTGCACTCTACCTACCAAGAACTCTTGCTGGACATCAGTGCCTACCCCTTCCCCAGAGGGCCCACACCTCCAGCCCAGCAGGTGCCCCTAGCTGCTGTGACCCCCTCCTGTGGGGGATCCCTCAGCTTCCTTCCCCCACAGCTTCCTGCTCCAACCCCACCCTGCTTCTCCCTCCAGCGTGGGCACTGTCCATTATGATATCACCTGGCTCAGCCCCATCCCTGGGGAGGTGAGGATGTCTAATTTCCTCCCTACTTCTGGCTCCTTTCTGCCTCAAGCCTATCAAAAGAGCCCAATTTCCAAGAGTTCAGAGGGCCTCTGGAGATCTGGGCCACACTTCTCACTTCGTTGAAGAGAAACACAGGTTCTGGGGGTTGTGACTCACCCACAGTCATGCAGCAGATCAGCGGCACCCCTGGGAACCCACGGGTGGAGGTAGAGTAACACGTAACATGTGCGTCCAGAGGACCAGTTCTGTCCCTTCCCAGCCCACCTGCCCCTTGCCCACACCCCAGGCAGGGAGCTGAGGCTGGCTTGTTTGATGCTTTTAATATCATTATTTGTGTTACACGATACACAACCAAGGATGATGATCAATACTGCAATGGAAATGTTAAAAAAAATATTATACACGGCTCATGTCTTCCACACACCTTCCTGGAAATAAATTAGTGAGCACGGAGAAACCTGGCTGGGTGGCAGCCACGGCTGAGGGTAGAGGGAGCGTTAAGGCAGTATCTACAAGGGGGAGGTGGCAGGAGGGCAAGCGAAGGCCTTGATTCTTCCCCTCCAGCCTCTTAGGGAAGGAAGGAACCACACATTCTTGGCTGCCAGCTTCCTGCCTCTCTGCCGCACATACATACACTGCCTCAGTCGAAGCCCTTGCCTGCCAGGGAACTGGTGTGTCCTGTGGGGAGGGAGCTTTTCCCTGGTTCCTCAGGGCCACAGAGATTGAACAACGGGCCAGAGTCACACAGCAAGTCAGTGGCAAAGGCAGCAGTCTAAATAAGCCCAAAAAAGAGGGGGTGCCCATGTTCTAGAAGGGTGAGTCAAGGAGCCCAGGGTGGTGGTGGTGGTGGTGGAGGCCTGGCTCTGGGGCCCAGATGCCAGGGGGTGGGGTGCCGGCCAGGGTGGGAGATGGGCTCAGCTGGGGGCCAGTACGAGCCTTGAGGGCCCTGCAGGTACTTTCTCTGTCCTTCCCTGCCTCTGGCATTTTCTCATCATCTAACTAGAGTCCCTGCAGTAGGGGAGGTAGGGGTGGGTTGGAGGAGTAGGGGTGAAGAGCTGCATCCCAACGCTGTGCAGTTGGCAGCTCCTGGGTGTGGTACAGGGGGAGGTGCTACCTTTCCTGAGCCAGCAGCCTCACTCCCTGCTCTCATCACCCCCCTTCCAGCTCCCACCTCCCAGGACTGGTGTCCGGAGAGTGGGCTGTGGGCCTATCGCACGCTTGCAGCATGTGAGTGGTATCCACGAGAGCGGCTACACCAGCATGTGTGGGGTGTCAGCCTGGAGGAATGGGGGAATATACACCTTGGCCCCATGGTATGAGGTTTGTGGAGCGTAGGCCTGAGCAGTCTTAGGCGGCCTGTGCTTTCATTTTCCTTCACATGGGGGCAGGTCTGTATTGCCTGGCTTCACGTTGGGGAGGCTGTTCACCTTGTCCTCCTCCTGTCTTTTTTTTTTTTTTATGCAAGGACTAAGCCATTCTAACCTCCTCCCTCTTGATTTCCTTTTTCTTTTTAGAGATGGGGTTTTGCTGTGTAGCCCAGGCTGGAGTGCAGTGGCTATTCACAGGTGTAATCACAGCACACTGCAGCGTTGAACTCCTGGGCTCAAGTGATCCTCCCACCTCAGCCTCCAAAGTAGCTGGGGCTACGGTGACGCCACCAGGCCTGGCTCTCCCTCTTGACTTTCATCCTCAGCTTTCCTGCTCCCGGCCCCCAAACCGCAGCAGCAGCAGCAGTGCACACATTCTGACCCGCAGACACCCCCACAGCTACACACGCAATAGAACTGCCCACCCATACACATTCACAGACACGCACACGTTCCCAAACAGATCCACATGTAGTCAGGCATACACGGTCCTGATAGAAACTGCCCCTTCCCCTTTCTACACAGTCACGCAACTCAGCAGGCCCCCTGGGTGTGCTCAAAGACACACAGAGATCTCCTCATCCCCTTCCACAGAGGTTCCTATGAAGAAATTCCTTCAGGTATAAAAGGACCTTAAAAACAATTTCAGCTGCTGTTCATTCTGCAGTCGAGGAAACTGAAGCCGAGAAAAAGCAAATGGCTTGTTGAAGCTCACGGAGAGCGCCAGCGCTAGGACCAGAACCCAGGCTTCTGACTCCCAGTCGGAGGCTCTCAGTCCATTGCACTGCTGGGCAGCCGCTCACACCGTAAACAGACACGCAGTCACTTCCCCCCAGGGACGCCCACATCTATGGCAGGAATAGACCCCAGGAAAGACAGGTCTGTCCAGCACAGACACACGCACGCCCTGACAGCCTCAGATACGTGCACATTCCGCCGAGCGCTCCCTCCCGTCTCCACACAGCCACTCAGCCCACCGTATTCTCCTAAGCTTGCTGCTTGACGATTCTTACTGGGAACCAGCCTCCCAGATCTTGGGCTGGGGTGAGATGGGAATGGGACATCAGAGGCCAGCCTTACTCCCTGCTTCCAGCCGGGGACTGAGACCAATGAACAGAAGTGGGGGTGGGATGGGGAGGAGGTGGCAGATAGATAGATAGATGCGTTGGTTAGGAGCCAGGGAGGACAGATCATACTACCCCAAACTCTGGCCTGTCTCTGAGGCCCATCTTACCCTGCTCCACTCCCAGGGAGCAAGAAGGGGGTGATTGGGGCAAAGAGGAGGAAGAAGGCAGTGATCCCTTGGGTGAGGGGCAATATTGGTTGGACAGCTTTGCCAGGCTTCACGTCAGATGAGAGGAAAAACGCAAATAGGTACATGGGCCATCAAGGGGTGCGTGAAGGGGACTCTGAAGTGCTGGGACCTGCTGCCACTGCCCTGGGCCTTTCTCTCCCCACCCCCCAGCCCCTTTCCTTGTCAGGCTGGGGCTGGGAGCTTCATGGCTTTGCTGGGGTTTGTGATCCCTCCCCCCTCTCATTAATGTTGGCCTCCCTTCCATCCAGTCCTCTCTCCCCCTCACCAGACTGCAGCCTTGGGGAGGGGGGCAGGGTGCTGGGTGAGGTCCCCCAAGTAACTGAACAACAGCCTCCACCCCTCCTCTCAGCCTCTCAGCCCCCGGGGTGGAGAGAGACCCGGTTTTGGTTTCTCCGGCTCCATGAACACACAGAGGTACACGTCCTACCATAGGAGGAAGCAATGACTGTTACGAGGTTGGCGGCTGTAGGGGGCGCGGAGGCCGGGGACAGGCGGACGAGCCGGGAAGGGGTCTGCCCCTGCCGGGTCCAACCTGGCCCATGTCGGTTCCGCCCCGGGCGGCCGCGGAGGCCCCGCCCGCTACTGAATGTGGCAGGCGGTGGAGGACGTGGCCTGGCAGCACATGCAGGTGGGGTTCACGGACTTGGGGGGGATGAGGTCTAGGTCCTCGTCGTCGGGGATCTCGTCTAACCGGTAGCCGTCCTTCAGCAGCTGGATGTTCAAATCTTGGTTGATCTGCTGTAGACAAAGGGGAGGGAGGTC
>RJWJ010019284.1:0-30519 GCA_004363605.1 Indri indri | reverse complement strand
GACAAGAGCAGAAAGTCAGTACCGTGGATTTTTTGCTTCCCATGGGCCTCTGCTGGGGGTTGGGGATTGGGGATTGGGGTGGGTGGGGGACGGTGAGCCTGCTGGGGGCTGGGCAGTGAGCCTGCCCTTCCTATGAGATCCACTCACAGTTTCCATAAGTCTGAAAACGTCTCCTGACTCAGAGGGGGCTCGATGCTGATATCTGACTGCGGCTCCTCCATGGCAGTGACCAGGAACGCAGTGTGGCTGCTGTGAGGGGAAAGGAGGATCTGGCACACCCAACGCTGGGCCACCTGGGCCCGAGGACGGAGGGTCTCCCTCCCCCAACACCCCCCAACACCGTATCAGAGTCTGAGACACAGCACCACCTCCTGAGGAGCAGGAACAGAGCTGTTCCTTTACACCTTTTCTCTCCCACCTCCAGCCACAGCCCCGGCCGCTCCTGCCCACCTCGCCAGCCACGCAGCTGAGGAAAAGATAACCGGAGAGGGACTTCCAACCTTCCCACCACTGCACGAATAGGCCCTGCCAAATCTGCACCTGATTTCCACCCGCCTTCTTGTTAAAGGATGTAGTAGCTCTCAGCCCACTTCCTCCACATGGGGAAGGACACCCCCCTTGAACCCATCGCTCCCCACCCGATACACAGCTCCATTTCTCTGATCCCCCTCGTTGCAAAGCTTCCTGAAGAACCAGTGTCACCTCCCACCCGCCCACACTCTTGGGAGCTCCTCACCCCTGCCTTCCTCCGTAATCTCTTCTGCCAAACACGCCCTCTCTTCCCCAGGATGCTCTAGCTAGACTGGCTGCCCTTCTCTGCTCATCAACTGGGGGTTCCCTCTACGAAGGGGGCTCTGTCCCCCACCAATCCCCCCATGCCGGCTCCCTCCCACTGAGACTTCACCATGAATGTCACACCTCCTCAGCGACATCTCCCCGGACCACTCAATCAGCCAAACTCCACCAAGCCATCTATTTTAATTGCCATCACCCTGTTTTCATTTTCACAGTACTTGCACCGCCTGATACTTTTTCTGGTTTATTCCATCTGTTTCCTCTAGTAGACTGTAAACTTCCTCAGGGCAGGGGACTGATCTGTCACCACAGATCTTGTGCACCCGGTCGGGCTCAGTAAATGTGGTGAATAAGGGAATCACTGTGCCCAGGCCATGAGCAACGGGTCATGGTGTCCGAGCAAGGTCAGAGGGGCTGCCCCTGTCTGGGTCAGGGTCTTGCAAAAGGCTATGCGACTGTCACCTCACCTTCTCCCAGACCAGTTTTCTAATGGCTTCGCCATGCTATCTTCCTTAATGCCAGACTCGTCATCACCATAGCCACTGTAAATGCCCATTACACTTTTCTGTCCTGCACTGACAAACATCCCCCTACCAAGCAGCTCCATTAATGGTGGCCTCTTTTCTAATCTTCCTTAACATTTTCCTCTGCCTTTGTGTGGATACCTGGCTTTCTTCCTTGTGTAGAGTTTGCAAAATCCTCTCACATGGATTGTCTTATTTGTCCTGATAACTACACTTGCCACTTGACAGGTGAAGTCTCTGAGAGGTTATGTCAACTGCCCATGGTACACACAGGAGGTGAGTGAGTTTTTATTACCTGTGAGTAAGAAGTGTACTTCATCACAGACTCCTCTGCAAAGCTCTACTTTGTGATCGGTTAAGGCAGATCCTAGCTGATGTAAGTCCTCTGAATGAGGTTGGCAAAGGGTCAGGTATCACACCCCTCAGCGCTGAGTAGAACTGAGCAGAGATTAACTGTGCACACGCATGGATGAAGGTAAGGCGGGGCAGCGGCCAGAGTGATTCCAAATATTTGCCCTGGGGGTGAAGAACCAGGGTTCCCCTCGTCACTGATCGAAAGAAAAGACTTTTATGGGAGGGAGCTCATGAGAATGGGGAGGAGGCTCAAAGTTAGAAGCCCTGGGGCGGGGAGGGTAAAAAAAGTTAAAAACAAAAAAACAAAAAAAGAAAAAAAAAAGAAAGAAAAGGAAAAGAAGCCCTGGGCTTGACATTGCATTGTTATGTAAATTTGCTGTATGACCCTACTTATCTTAAAGGGATTACCTCTTGGCTTCCTCTTTTGTAAGAATTGAGTTTTACTGTCTTTGTTTTCAGCGTAAAGTGCCCAGGGGCTAGGAAACACTGGGAGCTGTTGCAGAGCATGAGCTCTGGGGACAGACAGGCTAGGCCCATACTGTGCAACTTTGGGAGGTTACTTAACCTTTCTGGGCCTTAGTGTACTTTGTTCTAAAATACAGCAGTACCGTGGGGAATGTAAAGAGCTGAGAAAAGTGCCTGGCACATAGTAAGAGCTCAAGAAATGTTAGCTGTTTATACAATTGCTGTCTTTTATTTGTTCTATATTATTATTCTATTTTTTTTTTTTTGAGACAGAGTTTTGGTCTGTTGCCTGGGCTAGAGTGCTGTGGCATCAGCCTAGCTCACAGCAACCTCAAACTCCTGGGCTCAAGTGATCCTCCTGCCTCAGCCTCCCGAGTAGCTGGGACTACAGGCATGCGCCACCATGCCCGGCTAATGTTTTCTATTTTTAGTAGGGGGGGAAGGGGAGGTCTCGCTCTTGCTCAGGCTGGTCTCAAACTCCTGAGCTCAAACAATCCTCCTGCCTCGGCCTCCCAGGGTGCCAGGATTACAGGTGTGAGCCACCACGCCCGGCCTACTTTTTCTATAGTGTTATTCTAGAAAGAACTTTGTGATTGTGAGTTTGTGCGGATTTGTGGTACTGCTCCCACACCATTAATGCAAGTCCACCTCCTTCAGGGAACTCTGTTCAGTAAACTTGCTAGGAGGGGCTGCCCTGGAATGGTGAGCCCAAGGCCTCAATCTTACTTAGAGGGAGACAGCCCCAAAGACACAGGAGGTTCCCTGTTTCCCCTCATTTAAGTCTTCAGTAGCAACTAAATTCTCAGGGTTTCTCTAAAGAGTAGACACAGTCATTATTAGCAAGCCTTTCAGAGCAGGTGCTTCCCACAGGTACCAGCATCAGGGGGCCAGGACAGGAATGTGCCAAGCTGAATTGGACCTTCCAGGTGGTTACGAGGCAGGACATATACAAGGAAATGCAGGCACCACCGGCTGGGTGGGAAGGCAACAAGCTCAGCTGAGACTCAGGAGGGGCAGGCCTGACCATAATCATAACAATGACCACCGTTACAGGCCTTACAGGCCCACAGGCTCAGTGCTGTCAGTGGCTTATCTCATTTGGTCCTCTAAAAAGCCAGTAAGGTAGGTCCTAGAAGAGGGAACTGAGAGTTAAAGGAATTAAGTCATTTACCCAGGCTCTTAAAACTCCCAAAAGGCAGAACCAGGGATTTGAACCTGGGATGTCTGAAGCCACACCCAAGCTAGAAATAATTATGCTCCTAAGTGTTCACCAAGTTTGGTATAAAATTTTTTTTTTGGCAGAAAGCTATCTGATTGGGGAAAAAAATTTGATTCTAGAAAATAACAAAGTAGTTTCTAGTAGAATTGGAAATGCACCTTTCTACTCAGCAAAACCACTTTTATCAGACTCCCTAGAAAAATGGTTGCACATGGACAACAGGGGTCTTGCAAAAAAAAAAACATTCCTGCCAGTGTTGTTCCTAATGGCAAGCAACAAGAAACAACATCAGAATCTATAGGTAGGGAACAGTAAATAAAACATGTTTCTGAAACACACTGGGTGAAAAATATGATTTGTGGAAAAAAGCAAAACATGCTAACATATCCAAACAGGTAATGTAAATTAAAAACCATAGAACTACTATTTAGTATTTATAAACATAAGTGTGTAAAAGTGTCAAAAACAGTCAAGAAGAAAAAAATTCACAAAACCTATGGTAGTGATGGTCTCAGGAACAAGGGTAGTATGTTCATGGGACTGGGGGTGATAGGCAAATGGGGATTTAGCTTTATTAACAATGAAAGGGAAAAGGAAAAGGTATCCATACATTACTTGTGTAATTAAAATATGGAAACAAGGTCAGGCACGGTGGCTCACACCTGCAATCCTAGCACTTTGGGAGGCTGAGGAGGGAGGATCACTTGAGGCCAGGAGTTCGAGACCAGCCTGAGCAACATAGCGAGGCTCCTGTCTTTACTGAAAATAGAAAAATTAGCTGGGTGTGGTGGTGCACACCTGTAATCCCAGCTACTCGGAAGGCCAAAGTGGGAGGATCACTTGAGCCCAGGACTTCAAGGCTGTAGTGAGCTATGATCATGCCACTGCACACCACCCTGAGCAAGATCCTGTCTAGAGAAAACAAACAAACAAAAAGGAAACAAGTAAGACAAAATGTTTTTCCTTTTTTTTTTTTGAGACAATCTCACTCTGTTGCCCGGGCTAGAGTGCCGTGGTGTCAGCCTAGCTCACAGCAACCTCAAACTCCTGGGCTCAAGCGATCCTCCTGCCTCAGCCTCCTGAGTAGCTGGGACTACAGGTGCGTGCCACCACACCCAGCTAATTTTTTCTGTTTTTCAGTTGCCCTGCTAATTTCTTTCTGTTTTTAGTAGAGACAGGATCTCGTTCTTGCTGAGGTTGGTCTTGAACTCCTGACTTCAAGGGGTCCTCCCTCCTTGGCCTCCCAGAGTGCTAAGATTACAGGCGTGAGCCACTGCACCTAGCCCCCACTAAAGTTTTTGAAGAAAAAGTTACATACATTGAAGCATATAAATCTTGATTAATTTGACAAATTTTGATATATACCTGTAACCCACCAGCACCAGAACAAAGATGGGTTTTCTGTTTTTTTCTGAAAGTTTTATAGTTTTATGTTTAGGTGTGTTAGTCATCTCAAATTAATCATTGTGTATTATGCGAGGCAGGTGTCAAGGTTCATTTATTTTCCTCAGTTGTTTCAACACCATTTGTTGAAAGACTTTCCTTTTCCTATTGATTTACTTTGGCACCTTTATAGAAAATCATTTGACCACATTTATGTATCTTTCTGGACTCTAGTTTGCTCGTTGGTTCTTGTGTTTTACTGCAGCTTTATAGTAATCTTGAAATCAGATCGCTTAACACCTCCAACTTTGATACTACTTTTTCATTTCAGTTTAGAAACAGCTTGTGGATTCCTACAAATAAGCCTTTGAGGATTTTGATTTGGATGGAATTAAATCACTTTGGAGAGTACTGTCATCTAAGGAATACCACTGAGTTGTCCAATCCACAAATATAGTATCTCTCATTATTATTTAAATCTTCCTTAAGTTCTCTCAGCAATATTTTGTAGTTTTCAATGTAGAGTTCTTGCCCATCTCTTGTTAAATTTATCCCTGAGTATGTCAAAATTTTTGGATGCTACTGTGAATGGTACTGTTTTAAAGTCATTTTCCAACTTCAGACTCAATGGTTGCTAGTATATAAAAATACAATTTATGTAGTTGGCCCTCTGTTTCTGTGGGTTCCCCATTTGCTGATTTAACAAACCACAGATAGAAAATATTGGGCAGAAATAAAAGGATGGTTGTGTCTGTATGAAAACATGTACAGACTTTTTTTTGGGTCATCCTTCCCTAAACAATATGGTATACCAACTGTTTACACTGTGTTAGGTATTTTTAGTGATCTAGAGATGATTTAAAGTATATGGGAAGATGTGTATAGGTTGCATGTAAATACTGCACCATTTTATATCCAGGATTTGGGCATTCATTGATTTTGGTATGGGAGAAGATCCTGTAACCAGTCTCCCACGGATACTTGGAGATGATTATATATTGCCCTTGTAAACTGCAACCTTGCTATATTTACTTATTAGTTCTGGTAGCTTATTATGGATTTTCCATTAGGACTTTTTCTATACACAATTATACTTGCTGTGAAAAATTTTATTTCTTCCTTTCTAATCGTTGTGCTATATATTTCTTTTTCTTGCCTGGTTAGGATCTCCAGTATGATGTCAAAGGGGTATGAGTCAAATCCTTTCTTAGTTCCTGTTCTTAGAGGAAAGGTATTCAGTTTTTCATCGAATGTTGTTTTCACTGCTATGTATGTTAATGCTACCTTCATGTGGATGTCCTTTTATTAGGTTAGGGAAGTTTCCTTTCTCTCCTTTGTTAGGAGGTTGGTTTGTCTGAAATCATGAATAGGTGTTGAATATCATTAATATCATTTTTCTGCATGTGTTGAAATGATGATAGGATTTTTATTCTTCAGTCTCTTAATGTGGTGAATTACATAAATCAATTTTTGAAATTTTCTTTTCTTTGGAGACAGTGTCTAATTCTACTGCCTGGGCTAGAACGCAGTGGGGTCACCACTGTTCACTGCTACCTCAAACTCCTGGGCTCAAGAGATCATCCTGCCTCAGCCTCCTGAGTAGCTGGGACTACAGGCTCTTGCCACCAGCCCCACCTAATTTTTCTATTTTCTTGTAGAGACAGGGTCTCGCTATGCTTCTTAGGGTGGTCTCAAACTCCTGGCTTCAAGCTACTCTCCTGCCTTGGTCTTCCAGGTTACAGGCGTGAGCCGCTGTGTCCAACCAATTTTTGAACGTTAAACCAACATTCCAATCCTGGGATAAACCCTACTTGGTCAGGATGTATTCATCCTTTTCATATATTGCCAGGTTTGGTTTGCTAAAATTTGTTAAGATTTTTGTATGTACATGCTAACAGGAATATTAGTCTACATTTTCTTTTCTTGGAATGTTTTGGTATCAGGATTATGCTGGCCTCACAAAATGAGTTAGGAAAATGTCCTTTATTTTCTGAAAGAGTCTATGTAAGATTGGTATTGTTTTTTCCCCAAATGTCTGAAGAGAGCAAAGAACAGAGGAGACAAAGAGAAGATAGCACTAAGATGGCAGACCTAAACTCCAACCATACGACAATTAAATAACTAGATATCCATACAGGAAACAAACCAACCTGAACATTGATCCCTATCCCTCATACCATGAGCAAAAATTCATTTTAAAATTAATTCAAAATATTAATTAATAATGGCTCAGGCCGGTCCAATGTTGCTCAGGGTGGTCTCGAATTCCATAGTGGGTTAACAGAACTTATTAACATTAGTGTCACTAAAGTTGGTATACAACCCCCCACTGCTAAATTTGACTGGAAAAAAGAAAAAAAAAAAAAAGGCAACCGACAGATTAGAAGAAAATATTTACAACACATGTATCTGACAAAGGACTTGTATCCAGAATATAGCAAATATAAAGTATGCTCACAATTGAACATTAAAAACAAACAAAACCCCAAAATAATAGGCAAAAGGCTTTGCATATGAAATATGAATGGCCAGTAGGCACATGGAAAATTGCTGAACATCGTTAGCCAACAGAGAACTATAAATTATTTTTTTATTTTTTATTTTTTTTTTGAGACAGAGTCTCACTGTGTTGTCTGGGCTAGAGTGCCGTGGCATCAGCTTAGCTCACAGCAATCTCAAACTCCTGGGCTTAAGCAATCCTTCTGCCTCAGCCTCCCGAGTAGCTGGGACTACAGGCATGCACCACCACGCCCGGCTAATTTTTTCTATATATTTTTAGTTGTCCGATTAATTTCTTTCTATTTTTAGTAGAGATGGGGTCTTGCTCTTGCTCACGCTGGTTTCGAATTCCTGAGCTCAAACGATCCGCCTGCCTTGGCCTCCCAGAGTGCTAGGATTACAGGCGTGAGCCACCATGCCCTGCTGAGAACTGTAAATTAAAGCCACAATGATATACCACATTAGAAAGTGTGACAACACCAAATATTGAAAACGACATGGAACAATCATTAACTCCTGTATCTCGCTAGTCAGAGTGTAAAATGGTAGGAATCACTTTGGAAAACTCGGAGTTTCTTATAAAGTTAAAAATATATCTATTACTTCTTTTTTTGTTCATTTTTAGAAATGGGTCTCACTCTGTCGCCCAGTCTAGAGTGCAGTGGTGCAATCATAGCTCACTGCAGCCCTGAACTCCTTGGCTCAAGCATCCTCCTGTCTGAGCCTCTCAAAGTGCTGGGATCACAGGCTTGAACATGGCACTCACCCTACTCTTTACTTCTGACCTAGCAATTCCACTCCTAAGTATTTATCTAAGAAATATAAAAACATGATCACAAAAAGAATTATACAAAACAACGTTTATAGCAGCTTTATTTCATAATAACCGCAAACGGGAAACAACTCAAAAGACCATAAAAAGGAGAATGGATATGCAATCGATGGACTATACTAAATAAAAAAGCAAAATATTGATACATGTAACAACATGGATGAACGTCACAGACATTAGGCTTAAGGAAAGCAATCTGACAAAAAAATGAGCACTAACTGTGTGATTCCACTTTATATGAAGTTCTCCAACAGGCAAAATGGTTACGGAAATAAAAACAAAGGTGGAGATCGGGGACTGACTCGGAAGAGGCGTGAAGAAACGTTTCAGGAATGATGACAACGTTCTGTATTTAGCTAGGCAGTACACGGTGATTAGTTGCCAAAACTTATCTACCTGTGCACTCAATATCCGTACAATTGCACTGTAAATTCGACCTGAATTTAGAAAAAAGGCAAGAACGTAAGTACAGCATACAGTGCCTGGTACGGGGCAGGTGCGTGGTAACCTGCTGAATACAGTAACCGCGCCCTAAGAGACGAAGAAGCGGGAGCAGAGTGCATGAGCCGGACTTGGCGTGGGTTGCGCCGCCTCCCGCTGGGACCTCGCAGGGAGCACGGGGTGCACTTAGGACCCCGGGGCCCACCCTCTCCAAGGCCCGCCCCTTCCGCTTTCAGGACGTTCGGTCTGCGTCCGGAATCGGAGTGGCGCAAAGCCAGGTAATAGGTCGATTGTCTTTCTGACAATTTATCAAGTGGCCCGTCACTGCGCTCCTTCAAAATGTGATTCTCAAAGGTACCCATTCTTGAAAATACCCAGAGCTTGCCTTCTGCACACTGTTTTTTCACCCCGTCCCACGCAATGGTAGCGTCCGCCCAGCTTGCGGGCGCCCCGGGGAGGGGGTGGAGCACACCATTCAAAGAGGGGGAGGGATTGAGGTTTGCATCAAAACAAATACCCCTTCCTCTGCCAAGGCAATAACCAAGTAATACAGATATAAAAAAATTGCGAGGGAGGAGAATAGTAGCCTCCTTCTGCAGGTAAGAGGAGCCAGCCTAGCAGATTTCTCTCTTTCTACTCCCCTCCCATCGGGTGAACAGTGAGCTAGTCCCACAAAAAGAAACCGGAAATGCTACTGTGAGAAGCAGAAATGTAAATGTGGAGGCAAACAATAACAGGGCTGCCGGGCCTCTCAAATTAGGACTGTCCTTCTTGGCCTCGCGGGCAAACCCCTCGTTTAGCACTTCTCACTTCCACGGCTGACAGTCTTTAACTGGATTTTCTCCATCTAGCGGAGCGGGGGCTGGCTGGAAAGATCGCTTCAGGAAGGACAAAGGTCCGGAAGTTGTGGGACCTTAGCTTGGGCTTTCCAGATCACCCCAAATAATCATTTCGGGATGGAGCCCAAGGTTTCACTAGGATGCCGTGGGCTATAAAGTCTCAAGCCATGAGTTCCCAAAGTTTCGAGATCTGAAAGTCTCAGACCCCAATGCTTTATGCGTTTTATCTCAGGCATTCCACACACCCACTAGGTGGGTGTTGGGGAAAGAAGTAACCCTTAGGCCGGCTCAATGTTCCCTAAAGTCCCACTCCCCTGCATAAGCATTCAGCGTTGAGTTCAGCTGGTGCCAGCATCCCCATAATGTACGCCTCTCAATATTGCATTCCTATGTTGATCCCATCAGCCAAGCTTCCATCCTAACCCTCCAAACTCGCTCAGTCCCCTACTGCCCCACCCCCCGCGATTCTCCCAAGCTGAAAATACACGGAGCCGAGAGCCCGTGACTCAGAGAGGACTCATCAGGCCAAGTCTCGAACTTACCCAATCCTCAGGGGAGCGTGTCACCGTCCTGAGAAGCACGTTCCGAGCTCGGACGCCAGGTGCCACCGGAGCCCTGCAGCTACCTGCGCCCAGGATGGTGGCTCTGGACTTTTGAGGAGCTCAAAACTTTTAGCGCCAGTCTGAGCACATGGGAGGGGAAAATCCCAATCCCAGCAACCCCTGCGGGGCTCCTGGCACAAAGCTGGACAGTCGCCATGACAAGTAAGGGCAAGTGATTCGCCTGCCGGAGGTGGCAAAGGAATTGGAGAGAAGGGTGCGGGGGAGTCAGGATTCTCGCCGTATTCGTGCTGTAGCTATTAAGCTTTTGGGGTGGGAAAGTCCTACAAGCCAGAGTTGCGAGGGCAGAATTGGTGGAAACCATTTTGGAGGACTCCTGCCACTGTGTCAGATATGAAGGGTGGAAGGAAGAAAGCTTTGCATTTGCTCTCTCAAATAGCTGGATAGTTTCTTCTAATCGGCTAAAATATCACCTTTTAGGAAGGCTTTACTGAACATCCCAACCTAACGTTTCCTGGAGTACTGTATAGCACACCATCTTGTTTAATTTTCTGCACAGTCCTTGTCACTATCTGAAAAGATTTGTTGATTGCCTTCAATATAAAGCAACATAAGTCTTATGAGGGTAGAGAACTTGTCTATTGTCTTATTCATTGTTGTATTCCCCAGTGCCTAGTACAGTGCTGGGTAGCAAGAGCTCGATAATAAATGTTTATTGAATGAATGAAGAGAGACACAGTTTTGAGCAATCTGGCGAATGAGATGCAAAAGAGGTGCAAAACCTGTAAAATCAAACACAGTGCTGGCGCCCTCTGCAGGCGGTGGGGGGAGGCGCTTTAAGAATTACCGGGGGATTACTGGGGGAGACGGTAGGGGGCGCGCCGGCACTTCTCGGCAAGGCAGAAGCGTTCAGACTGCAACTCCCAGCGGCCAGGAGGAGCCCTAGGGCTTGATGGAAACGGAAACCCAACCTGTTACGTCCCGATTCTGCCCCTTCCGTGGGTGGCCCGCGAAATATGATCCGGGATGCCGAGGCCCAATTGGAAGGTAGGCTCAAATCCCGCGAGAGCAAGTGGCCACATAGCGACCCAGGGTACTAAGGGACACTGTGATTTCAAAGTTTGTTTCCCTCGCGTTCGCCCTGTCTTCCGGGGGTGTTTTGCCCCCTCCCGGAAGACGAAGGAAGGCACTGGTGGGTTTCTCTAGTTCGGCTTCGGATCCTTGAGAACTTCGAAGTCGCCGCGGCCGCTCCGCGGGCCAGGCAGCGGGCAGCCGGCGGAAAGAGGGTTACCCGGCCGGGGCCAATGTCTGCCGCGCTTCCTCTGCAGTATGAAGACGTTGGAGGCGCAACTCTTAGCTCCGGACTGCCTTCCTTCAGACCAGGCCTCAGCTCCAGCCCATCTCTCTCCTCAGGTTTCCCTGATGGATAAAAATACCGACCCTGAGCTGACGCCACCGCCACCCGACCGGGATGAGCCACCCCGGATGTCCCCGGTTCCTGTGGCTGGCTCAGCTGTGTCCCAGGAGCTGGGGGAAGGGGACCCAGCTACTCTCTCCACCCCCCTGGAAACAGAGTGTGGTACTCCTACTGAGTTGAGTCCTCGAATCGAGGAGCAAGAACTTTCTGAAAATGCAGGCCTGCCTGCAGGAGAAACGAACGGGCCAGAGATGGGGTCTGGAGAAGCCATGGAGGGTGTGTCTGAGGAAGCCGCTCCAGAGGATGAGGGAGACACGTAAGTGGTGATGGCAGCTGACCCGGAATCTGAGGAGGTCGGAAGCGTGAGATAGAACTTATCCACCAGTCCTCAGCCCCGCTTCTCCAGGCCCGTTTCCCCTCTGCCTTGGCGACCCAAATATGTTGTCCCCCATCTTCCTTCCAGCACTTGGAACTACAGCTTCTCCCAGCTACCTCGATTTCTCAGTGGTTCCTGGTCAGAGTTCAGCACCCAACCTGAGAACTTCTTGAAAGGCTGTAAGTGGTAAGTAAGGATGATGGGGCAGGGAGATGACTACCCCCAGGATTTTCACTTAAAACACCCCAGTTATCTAGAAGAAGGATCTGCTAGAGGTGGGAGAAGGAGTAAGAATCTCTCTTAGACTCAACTTCCGTTTCATCTAGGATTTTGTGTCTTCCACTTCCATAAAGGGCTTGGGGCTTACCTACCCTGGAGTTAGGCTCAGCCCTAGGCCTACACTTGGAAAACCCAGGGCTGTCCAGCTTTCTAACTCTTTCCTGTTTCTAGGGCCCCTGACGGTTCCTGCATCTTGACTAATAGTGCTGACAACATCCTGCGGATCTATAACCTGCCCCAAGAGCTGTACAGTGAAGGGGAGCAGGTAGAATATGCAGAAATGGTAAGGGTAGGGCTCACTCTGCCCCTTTGTCAGACGCTGCATGTTTAAGTCCTGCATGTACTTGGAGAAAGTATAGTCCACGCGTTTTCTGTTTACAAGCGGGACTTTTCACCACCATGAATTTCCACGTGTAGTATTTTCTGCCCTGAATTCTGAAGTCATTAAAAGAGATGTTTGCCCCTTCTGTAGTCAGGAATATATTCTTTTTGTAAAGAAAACAGTGGGTTTTTTGTGGCAGTATTTAATTTATTTACAATTCTTTGGAGAAATGTTGCTGTGAAAGTGAGGCAAGAAATGGATTGGTGACCAAATATTTATCCAGTGATTACTAATATATGTCAGTCACTGTACTAGAATAAAGTGGTGAACAGGACAGATTAAGAACTGGTTTGCTTCTCTTGTGTGGGAGACAGACAACAAACATGTAAACTGGTAAATATCAAGATCATTACAGATTATGATAAATGCTCAAAGGAAATAAACAGAATGGGGAGAGACTAACTAGAGGATACCACTTTGGATAAAATGGTCAGGGAGGGGCTCTTTGAAAGGCAGACATTTGAGCCAAGACCTGAAGGATGATAAGGGATCAGTCACGTGAAGAGCCCTGGAAAGAGCCCTCTAGAAAGACGCAACGATACTACAAAGACCCAGAGCTGGTGGCTCACGCTTGTAATCCGAGCACTCTGGAAGGCTGAGGTGGGAGGATCGCTTGAGATCAGGAGTTTGAGACCATCCTTAGCAAGAGTGAGAGCCTGTCTCTACTAAAAATAGAAAAAATTAGCTGGGTGTGGTGGTACGCACCTGTAGTCCCAGCTACTCGGGAGGCTGAGGTAGGAGGATCACTTGAGCCCAGGAGTTTGAGGTTGCAGTGAGCTATGATGACGCCAACACACTCTACCTGAGGTGACAGAGCAAGCGAGACTGTGTCTCAAAAGAAAAAAAAGAAAAAGACCCAGATCTGGGAGAGAGCCTTGTGAAGAGAAAGAATGCCAGGGTGGCTGGACTGAGGCCAGCCAGGGCGAAGGTGGGGTGAGGACAGGGAGGAGCAGCAACATTGTGTTGGGTCTTATGGGTGGGGCATTTGGAGTTTATTTGGGAAACCATGGCAGAGCTTTAAAACAGAGAGTAAATGGAGTTTGGCTGGGCAAGAGTGAAATCAGGGAGACTTATTGGATGCATTTATCACGGGCGAGGTGAGAAATGATGGTGGCTTGGGCGAGGGTGGTGTCAGGAGAGATGGTGGATGGATTTGAAGTATATTTTGTAGGATTTAAAGATCCACTGGATGTGGAGGTTCTGGGAAGGAAGCAACTGAGGGTGACGTCCAGGTTTTTGCAGTTGGGGAATGGTGGAACAATTTACTCAGAGGAGGAAACAGGGATATGAACAGGTATTAGTACAGAAGTCAGGGTTTTAGGTACATTAAATGCGAAATGTAAAGCTAAGGGAGTGATCAGGCCCAGGGATATACTTCGAGAAGTGGTAGATGGTATCACATGTCTTTATTTATTTATTTATTTTTGAGACAATCTCTATGTCACCCAGGCTGGAGTACAGTAGTGAGATCATAGCTCACTGTAGCTTCGAACTCCTGGGCTCGAGTGATCCTCCCACCTTGGCCTCCTAAGATGCTGGGATCACAGGCATGAGCCACTGCACTGGGCCTACATCTCACATTTTGAGAATGGATTCCATCTCGAGAGAGTGTTGGTGGAAGAGAAGACCCACAGAGCTCTGTGTGCTCCAGTATATGGAGGTGGAGGCAAAGAGTCGTGACCAATGCTGCTGAGAGATGGAGCGAGGGTCATTAGTGACCTCCTTGACAAGAACGCTTTCAGAGGAGTGATGGTGGCAGAAGCTGATTAGATGGGTGGAAGAAAAAGTACAGACAATTCTTTGGAGAAGTTTTGCTGTGAAAGTGAGCCAAAAAATGGATTGGGGACCAGAAGGAATGCAGGGCCAAAGAAGGGATTATGGGGTGCTTGTGTGATGCCAGGAATAGCCCTGTAGAGAGGGAGGGATTGATGCTGGGGGGAGGGGTGACAAAGACCCTGAGTGGCTGGGTGAAGACAGGATCTAGAGCACATTGGAGGACTTGGCTTTGACAGGCACAGACTCTCCTTCCTTGTAGCAGGAAGAGAGGAGGAGGAGGAGCATTCTGCCGCTGCTGTTTGGGGATTGGAAGATTTGGGTGTTTCTGTCTCTTGGCTTCTGTAATCTCAGGGAAGCATAAAGTGAGGTTTTCAGCTGAAGGAGGAAAGTCTGTATAGAGAGCAGAAGGTATGAAATGATCTGCTCTAGAGAGTAGAAAATCAAACTACCGAGGAATGTTGCAGTATCGCTGTTCTTTGCTCTGTGCCCACTAGAGGTTTGTTGCCATCCATTTAAAATGAGACCATTTAGTGTGTTATGCATCTTTCCTGGCAAGTTAAACGTTTATAAAATGAGGATGGTAATAATAGCACACACCTTACAAAGTTGTGAGAATTAAAATAATTAATAATGAATTAATGTAAAATGCTTAAAATAGGGCCTAGCATATGATGAGTATTCAGTAAACTCTAGTAGTCATTGGTGTCATTTGGGTACAAGTGTGGAATAGGACGATGGTCTGGTTGAGGTTTGCCAGGAGAGGAAGACCAGGGTGTTTTGAGAGTGTCTGCAGGGGTGTGCATGTCATGGTGGACTCGAATCTAAGTGGGTTAGGAAATGGATTGCAAGTATGTTTTTGATGCAGTTGAATAACTGTCTTGGTAGAAACAGCAGAGCAAGTGAACCGGACAGGTTGGAGATGGTAGTCAGAGATTGAAATTGAGATGTACCATTGGGGCAGTGACAAGGCCCAGGGCATGCCCATGAGAGTGGGTGGCTGATGTAGGCTGAAGGCAGTGGCCGTGGGTGCTGAGCATATCAAAGCATGAGAGAGGCCAGGGTGTCGGACAGATCCATTCGTTCTTTCATCAGTCTGTTGGTTCAACACACTTTTGTTGAGCACATTCTATGTACCAAGCCCTGTTTTAAGAGCTGGGGAGTAGTCAGGAAAAAACAGACAGTAGTCCCTGTCTTGTGAAACTTACATTCAACAGGGTGTCCCAGAAGTCGCCATATATAGGGAAAATGGGAAATTGTAGCTAAGTGTACCTTTATTTACAAAATATTCATTACAAAATTTTTTCTTTGTATGGAGACTTTTGGGACACCCTGTAGTATGGCAAATAGGCAATAAAGAAGTAACAAAATAAAAAACATACCTGACAAGTGCCATGGGGAAAAATAAAGCAGGGAAGAGGATTGGGAAGGTAAATTGTAATTTTAAAAAGGATGGTCAGGGAAGACCTCACTAGTAAGGTGACATCTAAGCACAGACCCGAAGGAAGTGAGGGAGTGAACCAGGCTGATACCCGGGGGACGACGGTGCTAGGCAGAAAAGACAGCAATTCACAGTCTCTGTGGAAGCAGAAGTCACTGGGAATGAAAACAAGAGCATCTGTGGGCAGCGAGATGGTGAACAAGGAGGTAGAGTCTCAGCAAATGAGGGAGGGTGACAGAAAGGAGTATCTAGTCTCAGGCAAGAACTGCAGAGGAACTGGGGCTTGGGGCAGCGAAAAGATTTGGAAATGACGGTGTGGGGCATGGTGATGCCCATCTACCTCTTGTTCTTGAGTCATGTACTCAGCGGGGGGCTTTCTCAGTTTGAGAGGGCCATGGGGGACAGCCATGGCCAGTCAAGTCCAGGTGTGCAAATGGAGCATGCTGAGGAGAAGATGAGAAATACGGGAGTTTTAGATCCTAGAGTGGGCATTTCAGAGGCCCCAGTTAAGGAGTTGTGGGAGCTGGGAAGAGTGGGTTTGGGGCACATTAGGGAGTGTGTGCAGGTCCTGGTGATGATCCAGGAGGCTGGGACTTCTCTAGTGTCTGAGGTTAATGTGGGGGGAGGGGAAGAGGCTCCACGGCTTCCTAAAAGACGAAGGGTGCCAAATTCCAGGGCTGGTCCTGAGCGCTAACCTAACGTGCAACTCTTTAAGACTAGGGCTGCAGACATTTCAGTCCTCTGTGCAGGCTATAAGGCGCTAGAAGCCCTGGTTCCTGGAACAGAAATTGGCAGTGTCTCAGGGCTAGGGAGCTTTGGTGCAGCCATCCTAAAAGAGTTCAGGAGCGGAGGTTGTTTCACATGGGGACAGTTAGAAGAGACTCTGGAAACGTGGGAGGTTGAGTATTTATTGCACAAACTCATTTAAGAGAAACAGGAATGTTAAAAAGGGGAAAAGTCATTACCACTGCAAAATTCAGCCCTTTGATTCTTTTATTAATACAATTTTTCTAAGGTCTGTCCAAGTACTGAAGCTTTTATGTGGGTTGTAATTCTGTGATACATGGTTTTGTATTCTACTTTATTCCTTTTAACAATCATATCCTAAATGCTTTTCTTGGTGGTCTGGTCTTCCTAGTTGTGATGTTTAATGGTGTATGATATTGCATTGAGTGCTTACGATAATTTTCTTACCTCTTCTCTCATTTTGGACATTTGGGTTGTTTCCGAGACTTTTATATCATAAATTATTCTTCAGTGAACATCTTCATGTATTTCGGGGGAGATTTTTTTCTTAAGAGAAATGTTATGAGTAAGAAATACCCTAGGTCAGACAATATCAATTTTTTTTTTTATGTCTCATGATACAGACAGACAATTTATTTGCAAAAGCTTTTTTTTTTTTTTTTTTTTTTTTTTGAGACAGTCTCACTCTATTGTCTGGGCTAGAGTGCCATGGTGTCAGCCTAGCTCACAGCAACCTCAAACTGCTGGGCTCAAGTGATCCTCCTGCCTCAGCCTCAGCTGGGACTACAGGCATACGCCACCATGCCCGGCTAATTTTTATATATATATATTTTTAGTTGTCCAGCTAATTTCTTTCTATTTTTAGTAGAGACGGGGTCTCGCTCTTGCTCAGGCTGGTCTCGAATTCCTGGGCTCAAACAATCCACCCACCTCGGCCTCCCAGAGTGCTAAGATTACAGTGGCTCACTGGGTGTCAGCCACCGCGCCTGGCCTGTTTGCAAAAGCTTTTTGTGCCTTTTTTTCTCCGGCTGTTAGCCATGTATGAGTATACAAGTCTGTCACAACTTCACTCATTAGGTATTTTTATTTTTAATGTCTGCAAGTTTGGTATTTGGGAATACATAAAATTTACATAGGTGGGGAAAGCCGGGGAGGACATTTTTGGGTATTTCCATATACCTGTGTGTACTGAGTCTTCTTCCCAACACAGTTTCCTAATTTTTCTCCTCCCTTCTCTACCTTCTCACAGAGCTTTCCGGAAATCTTGTTTCTAACTCCCCAGCCTCTTCCCTGAGTACTCGCCCTACCCTGTAGCCCTTGCAGGAGGCTTTCACTTCCCCTCTACCTTTCTCCAGTAGAGACTTTGCATCTTCTGTGCCCTGCATCTCTCAGGTTGGGGACAAGGGGGTGTCCTCGTTCCCACATGCGATAGCCAGACAATTGCCCTTTTATCTTTGTAAAAACTTTTCCTTTGAGGCTTATGCTGTTTGATTCTCTCTCACTCACCAAGGGTGTTGGCACCTTATAGCCTTCCTGTGTCCTTCAGTTCCTTCCACCGTTTTGGTGACTTCAGATATCTAAGCCTGAAGCCAGGGTCCTTTTTTTTTTTTTTTTTGAGATAGAATCTTGCTCTGTCACCCATGCTGGAGTGCAGTGGTGTGATCATAGCTCACTGCAACCTCAAACTCTTGGGGTCATGTGATCCTCCTACCTCAGCCTCCCAAGTAGCTGAGACTACAGGCACGTGCCACCTTGCCTGGCTAATTTTTCTAATTTTTTGTAGAGATGGGTCTCACTGAGTTGCCCAGGCTGGTCTTGAATTCCTGGGCCCAAGCGATCCTCCCACCTTGGCCTCCCAAAGTGCTGGAAGTATAGGCATGAGCTATTGTACTCAGCCTGGATCTCATCCTTTAATCTTCCCTTTCCTAACCCCCCACATCCAATTATTATAATTACTAAATCCTATCAAGTCCACCTAATCTTTCTAAACCATCCTCTTCTCTCCACTCCAATGCCTCTACTTTAATTCAGGTCCTATTATTTTGGGCCTTATGTTGCTGAAACAGTCTCCTGCCTCCTGTTGCTCATCAAAACAGCATTTATCGACTGCCAGTTATGCACAAGGTGCTGGGGAAGCAGTGGCGGGCAAGGCAGATGTGATTCCTGCCTCTCAGATAGGCACGATGCAGAGTGAGGGGCACTGGGGGCTGTGGGAACATGGGGCAGCGGCACCTCGCCTGGCTCGAGGGGTCAGGGAAGCATTCCCAGAGGAAGAAGCATCTAAGAGACCTGAAGGATGATTAGGATTCAACCAGGAGGAGTTATTGGGGGATGTGAAGGAAGAATGTTCCAGAAAGTACATGTGAAAACCTGCAGGTTGGAAGTATGGATAGTTGGCACCTTTTGTGACCTGAGAGTCAAAATGATGGGATGTAGAGATTTTAAAGGAGTGAGTACATGGAGATGAGCCTGCGGAGGTGGGTCAGGGGTAGGAGCATGGTAATGGAAAGCTTTGTAAAGAGATGGATTTTTTACTGAGGGCTTCGTGGAGTCATTGAAATGTTTAAGCAGGAGAGTGACACTGTACAGAATTCCAATTTAACAAGATCCCTGGGGCTTCCATGCGGCTGCAAGTGTGGAGAATGGATGGGCAGGTTGGCGTAGAAGGAGGCCCAGAGAACGTGTGGAGTGTTACGGAAATGCTAGCAAAAGGCAGCGGCTCGTCGTGGGATCTCAGGAGAGGGAATGACGGGGAGAGGACAGCAGCAGGAGAAACCTGCAAGGAGGAATTGGCGAGATTTGGGTTGGGCCAGGAGGGGAAAGGGAGTGAAGGGTGGTAGTAGTCAAGGCTGGTGCTCGGATTTCAGGCTTGCTAATTGAGTGTGGAGCCCAGGGGGAACAGTAGGTTTGAAGGTGCAGATGCTGGCTCCGATACGGACAAATTGAGTTTGAGGTGCCTGTGGGATGTCCACGCAGAGCTGTCCACCAGGCAGTTGGACATATTTGTTTGGAGTGTAGAGGTGCAAACTAAAGTAATGGCTGAGTGACAGCACCCCGAGGGTCAGCAAATAACTGATGAAGGACTGGTATCCAGACTATTTATAGATTTCTTATAAATCAGTAAGAAAAAGACAACAACCTAGTATAAAAATGGGCAAAAATTATGAAAAGGTGTACCTAAATGGCCAAGAAACAGAGAAAAATGTCTAACCTCACTTATAGTAATGATAGAAATGTAAATTTATGTGAAATACCATTTCACAGTCTTCACATTGAGAAAAATTTAAAAGTCTGGCAATATCAAGAGGAGAGAGAGCAACAGGCACTCTTACATGCCACTGTTGGGAGAGCAACTTGGGATGAGCTCTTTGGGAAAAAAGAATTGACATTACGGTATCTCATAAAGTTGGCAAAGCGCATAGCACAGAGACCAGTAATTTTATTCTTTAACAGGAACTGTAGAGAAACACTTCCACATGTGCACCAGAATGTTAATGCACACTAGCCAAAAAATAGAAAAACATAAGTGACTGTCAGTAGGAAAAGTGTAGATCAGTCTGCACACGTTCATGAGTGGATTGCTATGCGGTGGTGAAAATGCATGCATTAGAGCAAAATGTGTCACCCCGGTTAAATCTCGCCATCACAGAGGGAACCATACACTATGGAACCGTTAACGTTAAGTCTAAAGGCATGCAAGACAATGCTAGATGCCGCGTTTTTTTTCTGTATGAATATATTCTTAAAGAAATGTATGACAATGATAAATTCAGGAAAGTGTTTACCTCTAAAAGAGGGTTTCTGTTAGGAAACATCTTTTTCTTTCTTAAGCTGGGTGGAGGGGGTGAGTCACAGGGTTTTACATTTTTTTTCTTTTTCTTTTTTTAAGTACTTGGTCATGTGACAACATTTTTTTTAATACTTTGCATGTTCGAACTGCTTCCTCTCTAAGTGTTTAAAAAGAAAAAATATGAATCTGTATGGTTTTTGGTGGCCTAAATCTGACATTAAAGTCTAAGTTAACCCTTGAACATTGAGGTAAAGATTCTATTCTCTGTATATACCCCACCTGCCTTCTCCTATCTGGTTGGTTAAGTGCCAGCAGTCTTCCTCTGTGCCATAAAACTGCTAGGGGCGTGAGTCTCTGATTCCTTTTCCCTCTGAGTGACCCAGGCATCCCCATATCTCTGTCCAGGCCCCTGTCCTTCGAATGGCGGAAGGTGATACCATCTATGATTACTGCTGGTATTCTCTGATGTCCTCAACACAGCCAGACACCTCCTAGTAAGTGGTGTCTTTAGCTTCCTTTCTCATCCCCCTAGTTTCAAGAGGGCCCTCTCGAGAGAGTCAGGAACTGCCTTGGGAGGAGGAAGGCTCAGTGTGCCCTTCAGATGGGAGCTGAGAGGGCCGGTCAGTTGGCTTCCTCCCCTTCCTTTGACAGCACCGGGGCCTCAGTGTCCGTGTCTCTCTCAGCGTGGCCAGCAGCAGCCGGGAGAACCCAATTCACATCTGGGATGCATTCACTGGAGAGCTCCGGGCCTCCTTTCGCTCCTACAACCACCTGGTATGGACCTCTGCACCAGCCCCTGTGCTTGTCCTGGCCCAGCTCTCCTTCCTTGAGGACAGCTGAGGCTTTGCAAGGTCTGTGTTCAGTCCTTTCCTGCCCCTAGGATGAGCTGACGGCAGCCCATTCGCTCTGCTTCTCCCCGGATGGCTCTCAGCTCTTCTGTGGCTTCAACCGGACTGTGCGTGTCTTCTCCACGTCCCGGCCCGGCCGAGACTGTGAGGTCCGAGCCACGTTCGGTAAGCATCCGTGCCTCCAAAGGAGGAGGAAAGGGAAGGGTGCTGCCACTTGCACAGGGTCCTGTGTGAGCCAGGGGGCCACCTGTGGGGTTTTGCCTCATCTTTAGTATGGCCCTAGGAGGCAAGTTGTGCCCAGTGGGCAGAGAAGACAACAGACGCAGAGTGGGGAGGAAACTTTCCCAAGATCAACCAGCTGGTCAGAGAACTGGTTGATTCCCGAACCCATGCCCTGTCAGCTGTGTGTACCTTTTGGTCTCCAAAATCTTCGTATCTCTAGAAAATTCGAGGTGAAGCTGATTCCATTTTCCTGTAGATCTCCCGCTCTCCATCCCTTCAAGGAGAAACTGGGATTTGAGAGGGATAAAGGAACCTGGGTGTTTAGGTCCTTTGAGGGGATAGAAGGATCTGGGGATCTTCTTCCTGCTGTGACAAACAGGGTGGGGGAGACGTCGAGTCCTGGGACAGGAGGACGAGGCGTACCTCTGCTTAGCCTGCTTCACGCCGGTGCAGTTGCCCTCTCCCCTCTTTGTTCCTTTCCTCTCTAGCGAAAAAGCAGGGCCAGAGTGGCATCATCTCCTGCATAGCCTTCAGCCCAGCCCAGCCCCTCTACGCCTGTGGCTCCTATGGCCGCTCCCTGGGTCTGTACGCCTGGGATGATGGCTCCCCTCTCGCCTTGCTGGGAGGGCACCAAGGGGGCATCACTCACCTCTGCTTTCACCCTGATGGCAACCGGTTCTTCTCTGGAGCCCGCAAGGTAGGGGTCACATCCTGAGAGCCCAAAGCTGGCGGGCAGTAGGGCAGGACTGGGGATGTAGTCTGCAATGTGTTGAGGGGTAGGGGATGGGGAAAAGAAATCAATCTAGCGAAAGGAGTGCCTATAGACGTTGAGGGAGGCAGGGACATCCCAGGGTCAGAGGACAACTCCAGGCTCCTGTTCTGTGTCCACAGGATGCTGAGCTTCTGTGCTGGGATCTCCGGCAGCCTGGTCACCCACTGTGGTCCCTGAGTCGAGAGGTGACCACCAATCAGCGCATTTACTTCGATCTGGACCCGTGAGTGCTGTGGCTCCTTCCTGCCTAGGGCCCCGATGGCCGATGGCCGCAGGAACATCCGAGGATCCCAGCCCCTGGGTGAGGGCTTCCTGCCCCAGGGGTGATGCCTCTACACCAGCAAGTCTCTCTTTCTCCTCTCTCCCAGGACTGGGCAGTTTCTAGTGAGTGGCAGCACTAGCGGGGCCGTCTCTGTGTGGGACACCAGCGGGGCTGGGGATGATGGGAAGCCGGAGCCAGTGCTGAGCTTTCTGCCCCAGAAGGACTGCACCAACGGAGTGAGGTCCTCAGTTCCGTTCCACAGATCTTGGGGCTTGGGTTGGGGAGGAAGGAAGGCGGCGAGTCCCTGAGGGAGCAGGCATCCTCGCCCAGGGTGCTGACAGCCCGCCCCATCTCTCCCTCCAGCCTGCACCCTAGCCTGCCTCTGCTGGCCACTGCCTCTGGTCAGCGTGTGTTTCCAGAGCCCACAGAGAGTGGGGACGAAGGGGAGCAGGAGCTGGACCTTCCCCTGCTCTCCATGCGCCACGTCCACCTGGAATGTCGCCTTCAGCTATGGTGGTGTGGGGGGAGCCCAGACGCCAGCGTCCCTGGTGATCACCAGGGCGAGGAGGGACAAGGAGGGGCCGGGGGAGGTGGGAGTGGGCTTATATAAAGAGGTTTTATATGATACTAGAGTCTTCGTGTCTGTTTGGGGAGGCAAATGACTGAGGTGGGGACAGCCAGGGGGACTCGTGGGCTCTCTTGTCCAGCCGCAGTGGGGACTGGCATATTGTTCTTGAAAGCAGGGGTTGAGAGGTGGGACTAGGCGGGAGCCAATGGGATGGCTGAGCTTGGTGTGAAGTCAAGTGGGTGGGGGCGGGGCTTCATGCCATTGACTGGTGGGTTGCTAGGCAACTTGGTAAACTGAAGGGGGGAACCTGTTTGAAATCTCACTCCCAAGGTGGGGGCAGCAGGGGTCAGGGTGAGCAGGGCTGAGCAGGAGTGGTAGGAGCTCTGTGTCAGACTGTTGGGTGTGACTGTGTGAGACTCTGCAGACAGTGACAGACAAGACGCCTGCTTCTTCCCACTGAACACTATTTACCACCATCCAGCAGCAGAGGGACGGACGCTGCTCTGGGGGGAGGGGAGCAGGAGCAGTCCCCTCCCCTGGACCTCCCCCAGGAGGCAGACGACCCAGTAGCCAGAGTCAAGGACACACATGAAAGAGTAAAGGTGCCAAAAAATACAGGCGTCACATTCAGTATTGCTGTGAGATGCAGGACAAGGTTGAGGGTCTTATTCATTCAGCAGCTGTCGCTGGTCTTGTTTCTGCATTTGTCTGCTCTGTCTTCTGAGGGGTGGGGGGCAAGTGTGGTATCTGAAGCAGTGACTCCTCCCTGTCCCCCTCCACGCACACACCTTGCCAAACACTGAGAGAGACTGTCAGCAGGGGATGTGATTTTGGATCTCACAATCAAAGGGAAGGGACAAAAGGCCTGTGGAGGCTTGAGAGGGAAGGAGAGGAATGTTGCCCCTGCCCAGAGGTGCTGAAAGCCAGGTTCTTACACCCAAAAAGGCAACTGCTCCCTTCCCCCAGGATAATTGGAAACAGCCCTTCCTGCTGCTGGGGATTGGGGTTGTAGGTACTCTCTTTCGTCTCCCAACCCCACCTCTCCCCCCAAACATTTAAGAAGGGCCCGAGTTTGCTTCCTAATCTCTTGCCTTTCACCTAACCCCGGATAAAAGTAAATGGTCCCGGGAACTGTGACAAAAGGGACCCCAGGAGTGGGAGTTGAACAGCGGGGGTTTGGTTTCCAGCTTTTTCCCAGACTCCTCGTGTGACCCTGGGCAAGTAACGTGCCTCTCTGAGCCTCAGTTTCTTCGTCACTACAATGGGATCGTTAGCTCTGCCCCTCCCACTTCACACAGGTAGTCGTGACGATCAACCCAGCCGCACTCTGTGAAGCGCCGAGCCTCCAAGGTTATCATTATTCTCTCCAGACCTTGCAGGGGCGGCGGTGTTTTGGGACAGGAGGAGGCGGCTGCGGGAGCGCAAGGCATGGGTTCTTGGGGTGGAGAGGGCGAGGGCCTTTCCGGATTCGAGAGAGGAAGATTCCAACCACGCAGGCGGTCTGAGGGCAGGAGGGGAGACGGACGGGCAGAAACTCGGCCAGAGACGGAGGCTCGGAGAGACAAGAGGGGCGTGGGAGACCGCGCCGGGGGGCGGGGAGGGGCGGGGCGGCGGCGGGAGGTGCGCGAGGTGAGGGAGGTGTGGGGGGCGTGGGCCGCGGGATGCTGCCGCCCGCTCCGACTCGAGCTCCAGCTCCAGTTTTTCCCTCCACCATCCTCTCCCCCTCCCCGCCTCTCTTTTAACTCCCCCCTCCTGGGCTCGGGACTGGTTTCCTCCCTTAGCCCGCTGCCCTCAATCCCGGCGAGGCTGGGGCTCCGGCTCGGCGCCCCCTTGCTCGCTCCCTCGTCCGGCGCCCCATGCCGCCCCGGCTCCCCCAGTCCCCCACTTAGGCGGGCTCGCAAATCCCGGGGTGCTGGCGCGTGGGCCGGGGGGGCGTCGGGCGCCTGCAGACGGCCCCTGCAAGGGCTCTGGTGGGGCTGAGCGCTCCGCAGCCGGGGCGAGGGCCGAGCAGGAAGCGGGTCCGCGTGGGAGCCAGGGACATCAGCCACCGGGGTGGCCGGGGCTGAACAGCCAGGCAGCCAAAGCAGTCACCCCAGGGGGTGAGCGACTTTGGGGGAGTTGGTGCCCCGCCCCCCAGGCCTTGGCGGGGTCATGGGGGCCCCCCGTTCTGGGCCGGGGGGCGTGCGAGTCGGGGCCCTGCTGCTGCTGGGGTTTTTGGGGCTGGTGTCCGGGCTCAGCCTGGAGCCTGTCTACTGGAACTCGGCGAATAAGAGGTGAGCGGCTTGGGGCTGGGGAGACCCCACACCCCAGGGCAGCGGGTATGGAAGCTTTGGGGACTTGGGGGCTGGGTTCTCTGCGCAGGGAGGAGGCTGGAGGGAAGGTGCTGGTGTCCTGACGTGCGGTGGTGGGTTACTAGGGAGAGGTGATCTTGGGCGCGAGACTCCTGGGTCCCACACAGAGCTGGATGTGGGTATTGCTGTCCATGTGTCAGGAGTTTGGAGAACCCAAAGGGACAAGGATAAGAAAGTTCATGGGGAGCGGGGAGGGCAGTGCAGTGGTTATTTGGATCTGTGGGAGACTGTGTCGGGGGCTGGGCTTGGAGGGAGCCTGGTTAATGTCAGCTCTCAGGAGAGAGCTGCTGAGTAGGTGCTGCTGAGGTGCTGAGGGGAAGGGCAGGGTGCCTCCCTCCCCAGCAGTGTTGGAGATAGGAGGCGAGGGGGCTCAGTCTGGGGGCTCTGGGGACAACTTCTCCAAGGCTTCTTGGCTCTCCTTACAGTCTGTCTCCCAACTCTTGCCCACAGCCAGAGGGCCGGTGAACCATTGGCTGAACGACTTCCTAACCAGAACATATTCCTGCCTTCCTGGCATGGAGACTTCTTTCTGGAATAAGCCTCGAGCTCCCTCAAGCCCCTTCTTTCCCTCTTGCTTCTGGAGTCCTGAGGACCCCATTGCCCCCTCCCCCATCTTTGCTGCAAACTCTTCCATCGGACCCTCTGTTCGGTGGCATGCTTGCTTTGCTCTGAAAAGAGGCCAGGGGTCAGATGAAACTTCAAGCCACACAGGTTAGGACAGAACCTTTGGGAGGTCATCGGGGTCCCTTGCCTACATGCAGATCCCGCTCCCTGTTAGCAAAAGAGTTCTTGCTGTGTTTTGAAAGATTCTTGCTCCCCTGGGGAAGCTGCGTGAGGCTGCGGTAGGGGTAGGCTTTGAAGCTCATCAAATCCTTGGTCTTAATCCTAGCTCTGCTGCTTTCAGCTGTGTGGCCTTGGGCATGTCACTTAACCTTTCTGAGTTTGTACCCTCAATCCTAACAGCTATTATGAGGATTAGAGGGAAGGTGTTTGAACCTATTATCTGCTCATTAGAGGAGAGTTAGGATTACTCTTCCTCTCTTTGCTTCCCAGCCTTGCTCACACTTCTCAGTCCTGCCATCCCTCCCTCCCTCCAGTATCTCTTTGGGAATAATCTCAATGTCTTTTCCGTATTCAAGTCTCTTGGCTGCAATTTGAGTATCAGGTGTGTAGCCTGAGGACGGAAGTTAGGCTTATTCTGATAGGGTAGAGAAAAGGGCATTAGGGTTTCCTGGGGGCTGTTTCGAATTTTGGGTGGCAAGGAGTAGGTCACTTGGGAGTCTGGGAAGATACAAACAACAGTCCCCTGGGACCTAGTCCTGAGACCCTGTGGCAGCTATTAATGCACAGTGAGGGGCTGCAGTGGTTGGCAAGTTTGTGGCTGTGCTGGGCTAGCAGATGCCTGGGCCCACTGGCCTAGGGGATGCGGGGTTGTGTTGTTGTGGTTAGAAAAGTCAACTCCTTCAATTCCAAAGCAAAAGAACACTTTCTCTAGGAAATCTGAGACACAGGGTGGGGAGACTCAGTGGGGAGTGACCCAGGCAGCAGGTCCCCAGACCCTGGTTCCTGTTAGCCCCATTCAGGGTCATTGACAAACCAGGCATCTACCTCCTGTCCTATTATCTGGCTAACTTGGGACACTGGTCTGGATCAGCCTCCACACCCCCTCCCCACCCATCCTGCCCCTGCCCCCTTTACCCTGAAATCCCTGAAATTCAGTGGTGGCCTGGAGGAGGGGAGGCTCTGCCCCCATGGTTGACTGCCATGGAATAGTGAAATCACCTGGGAGGGGTGGGCTGTGTGGTTCCAGAGAGGCCAGCTCCTTGGTAACTGGCATCCTGTTGCCATGGCAACTGGGCCGGTGATGGAGCAGGAGATGGCAGTGTGCATGTGGTGAGGGCGGGCTGAAGAGTGCATTTGGGCACACCAAGGGGCAGGAGACCTCTGAGCCTGGCTTCCTGCTGCTTCCAATGTGAGCTCACAGAATCCTTGGTGCCTGCTCTATAAGAACAGACTTTCCACTCAGACAAAGGCAGGCAGGCGGGTGGGAGCTGAGAATGGCTGTCCTGGAGGGTTGTGGGGTGAGGAAGGGGAAACTCTGGGGGCCAGACCTCTGACATCTCCTCCTCCTTGTCCACCTCACCTCTTCCCCGTAGGTTCCAGGCAGAGGGTGGTTACGTGCTCTACCCTCAGATCGGGGACCGGCTAGACCTGCTCTGCCCCCGGGCCCGGCCTCCTGGCCCCCACTCCTCTCCCAGTTATGAGTTCTACAAGTTGTACCTGGTAGGGGGTGCCCAGGGCCGGCGCTGTGAGGCACCCCCAGCCCCAAACCTCCTCCTCACTTGTGATCGGCCAGACCTGGACCTCCGCTTCACCATCAAGTTCCAGGAGTATAGCCCCAACCTCTGGGGCCACGAGTTCCGCTCGCACCACGATTACTACATAATTGGTACTGCTGGGCAGAGGGCAGGGTCCGGGGGGGAGCTGCTCCCAAGATCGAGGGCAGATGAGGGAGGAGGACCCCTGTGTCCTCAGGGGTGGGCACTCCAGGGTATAGGGACAGAATAAGGGCCAGCTCTGGGGTGCCAACTTCTCCCTCTGGCTTTTGTCTCCCAGCCACATCGGATGGGACCCGGGAAGGCCTGGAGAGCTTGCAGGGAGGTGTGTGCCTAACCAGAGGCATGAAGGTGCTTCTCCGAGTGGGCCAAAGTGAGCGGGGCTGGGGGACACCTCCTAGGAGCTGAGGGAGGTTGGGGCAGTACCATGACGGTCTGGGGGCAGTTGTCTCAGCTCCTCTTTCTTGGGTCTTCCCCGTCTTCAGGTCCCCGAGGAGGGGCTGCTCCCCGAAAACCTGTGTCTGAAATGCCCGTGGAGAGAGACCGGGGGGCAGTGCACAGCCCGGAGCCTGGGAAGGAGAACACACCAGGTAGGAACCAGGCCCAGCCCCTGCCTTCGCCAGCCGCCTCTGCTCTCAGAGCCCAGCTGCCCTGCCTCCACCCTCTCCCTCCCTCTTCAGTTTTGGGGGTGGTGATACAGGAAAGAGGAGAAGAGAGGATGGGAGGGTGGGAGGGGAATGGAAGCCAAATGAGGAAAAGACTCAATTAGGACTAATTAGCCAAGTCAGTGCTTCAATCAGTGCTGTCAGCGAAGTGGGGAGGACTACGTGGCAGGGAGCTGAAGGGCTGGACACCTGGATTCCGAGTGGGGGCCTGGGGGAAGGGGAGGTGGGGTCCCCAAGGGTCCTGGGCACTGCTGGGGAAGCCCGTGGGGACCCCCAGGGCTGGGTGTTCACGTGCCCAGGTGGCTCCTTCAGTCCCTCCCCCTCTTTCCTCCTTCACCCCTTCCCTGCCAGGTGACCCCACCAGCAATGCAACCTCCCGGGGTGCTGAAGGCCCCCTGCCCCCTCCCAGCATGCCCGCAGTGGCTGGGGCAGCGGGGGGGCTGGCGCTGCTCTTGCTGGGCGTGGCAGGGGCTGGGGGTGCCATGTGTTGGCGGAGACGGCGGGCCAAGCCTTCGGAGAGTCGCCACCCTGGTCCTGGCTCCTTCGGGAGGGGAGGGTCTCTGGGCCTGGGGGGTGGAGGTGGGATGGGACCTCGGGAGGCTGAGCCTGGGGAGCTAGGGATAGCTCTGCGGGGTGGTGGGGCTGCAGATCCCCCCTTCTGTCCCCACTATGAGAAGGTGAGTGGCGACTATGGGCATCCTGTGTATATCGTGCAGGATGGGCCCCCCCAGAGCCCTCCAAACATCTACTACAAGGTATGAGGGCTCCCACCTGGCTCTCCTGAATCCAACCCTTCTTGGGGTGCTCCTCCAGTTTAATTCCTGGTTTGAGGGACACCCCCAACATCTCCTTGGCCCCCTTTGCCCCACCAGCTCCTTCGCTCCTCCTGGCTGCTGCCCTCTTCTCCACTTTTAGGATTCCTCAAAGTTCCACGGCACCACCTCCTGTCTCCCATTTGGTCATGGGCGCCCTTCTCTGTCTCTTTGCTCCTGGGTCCTGTTCCCTTGGGGAGGGGGTACAGGCTCAGCCTCCTCTCTGACCGTGAACCAGGTATCCTTATCCCCCTTGCCCACCCAGAGCTAGGGGTGGGAACAGTCTGTCTTTTGGTTGGCACCTCTTTCTTTCTGCCTCTCACTGTTTTTCTCTTCTCTCCATCTTTTATCTTTCTCTCTCTTCTGTCTCTAGGTCTGTTCCTCTTCCCTAGCACCCTCCTCCCTGCACCTCCTTCTACCCTCTCGCCTTCTTATCCTGTGCCTCTCCATCTGCCGGGTGGGGCCTCAAAGCGTTTTTCCCCTTAGCTCTTGGCCCCCCTGTGACCTCTCATCCCAACCACTACCCTCAGTCTGCCAAAAATGGGGGCCTTACAGGGAAGGCTCTGGCACTCCACCCCAGCTCAGGGCATGGGCAGCAGGGCCTCCCTCTCTGCCCTGCCCCAGGCCTCTACATACTTACTCCAGCCATTTGGGGTGGTTTGGTCGTGACAGCTGCCGCGAGAAGAAGTGTTCCGTTTTGTCCAGTGGCCGATAGCAAGATACGAACCGGTCAGGACATGTATGGACTTGGTGTGACGCTGAATGGGCCACTTGGGACAGGAAGTGACTTGCTCCAGACAAGAAGTGACCAGGCCTGGACAGAAATGGCCTGGGAAGTGGCAGAAGCAGTGCATCAGGAACTGGAAGTGCCTTCATCCAGGACAGGAAGTAGCACTTCTGAAATAGGAAGTGGTCTGGCTGGAACACCAAGTGGCTTAGTCTGGGGGATTGGGGGGTGGGAGATGGATGGTTCTTACTCTGTGGAGCAAGGGGGCAGGGAGAACTTCCTGATGCAGGAGGAAGCTGGAACTTACTGACTGTAAGAGGACAGAGGTGAGGAAGACTTTCCTAGTATTCAGTGGCACTTCCCAGGATCTCCCTTCCCTTGTGCTCTGTGCTGATTTTAGGAGAGCTAAGATGACTGCCATCTGCTGTGGCAGGCCCAATTTGTCGTGTTCTTTCCTTTCCATATCCAGATATAATCTCTGTTAATCAACATGACTACCCCAAGAACCTGTGTGTTCTCCCCCAGTAACCCAGATGGCTGTCTTGTTCATCCCTCCTCCATTTCCTGCTCCCTCAAACTCAACACAGCTCCCTTCTTAGTGACCAAAATGGTGGCCTACTGGCTGGTCTAGCTGACAGGGGCACTTAGCAATGGCCAGTGTTTCATAGTGACCAGCTGATACCTGTTCCTGCCCTCTAGTGCACAATTGGGTGTTGCCTCAGTTCCCCCCAGCTCAGTTTTATTAGATCAAAGCTGCCCTTGGGCACCGAGTTGGCCACCTCAATCACCAGCCAAGATGGTTGCTTTGTCCACCAGAGGCCAAGTCATCTCTCTGGTGCT
>RJWJ010019283.1:0-30323 GCA_004363605.1 Indri indri | reverse complement strand
TACCATTCGATCCAGCAATCCCATTACTGGGCATCTACCCAAAAGAACAAATGATACTCTATAAGAAAGACACCTGCACCCGAATGTTTATAGCAGCACAATTCACAATTGCAAAGATGTGGAAACAACCCAAGTGTCCATCAATACATGAGTGGATTAATAAAATGTGGTATATGTATACCATGGAATACTATTCAGCTTTAAGAAACAATGGTGATATAGCACCTCTTGTATACTCCTGGATAGAGCTAGAACGCATTCTACTAAGTGAAGTATCCCAAGAATGGAAAGATAAGCACCACGTGTACTCACCATCAAATTGGTATTAACTGATCAACACATAAGTGTACATATAAGAATAACATCTATTGGATGTCGGGCAGGGGGGCGGGTAGGAGGGGACGGGTATTTGCATACACAATGAGTGCAATGCGCACCATCCAAGGGATGGACACGCTTGAAACTCGGACTTTGGGGGGAGTGGGGAGGCAAGGGCAACATATATAACCTAAACATCTGTACCCCCATAATATGCTGAAATAAAAAAAAAGAATAAATGCAATGAAAACAAAATCACACAAAGATCAATTTGACTTTAAAGCAGTTCAAGTGTAGAACAAAAAATATTCTGGATTTAATAGCAAGCCCACAGTGAGATGATGAAGAATCAATATTCATAATTCACAAAGAGCTAGTTAAGAAAAAAAACAATAGCCTAATAAGAAAAAATAATGGGCAAAAATAACAGGGTTATACGCCAAAGAACAAGAATAAATACAAATTTTTAAAAAATTAACCCACTATTAATCAAAGAAATACTAATTTGAGTATCTTTTTTACCCCATCCAGTAGTAAATATTTTCTTAAGATAGAATAAAACTCTGGCAAGAATTGGAAGGTCGAATCGATAAAGGTAAAAAGGGTTTATCATTCATTAAGGGCAAGACTACAAACTGGTCGAATCTTTCTGGAAGAGTCTTGAACATGTGTGTCTTGCTTTACCTACTTCCAGAAAACACCGGGGAGGTGAGTGAAGATTTACTCAGGAATGCACACTGCAGTGTTGCATTTAATATAAAAAAATTAGAGAGAGTTAATGTCCCCAATAGAGAGATACTTCAAGAAATCATTCTGCATCCGCAGGAAGGAATATTATGCACCGTGAACGGTGTATTTCCAAAAGATGCAATGATGTGCGAAATTGGCACCCTGTAAAGCACAGAAAGCAGGATGCTCAACTGGGTACACAACGTGCTTCTAATTTCGTGTGTGTACCTATGTGCATACTTCATGCTTAGAAAGCCTTTACATGAAAGAAACCAGGGTATAACATAAAATAATATCATCCCGGGTCTTAAAAATATCTATCATGCAAAAAACTGGAAGGTCTGTTCGCTAAAATATCAACATCATCTCTGGATTGGTGGCAGTTGAAAGATGTTCGTTTTTTCCTTTTAGCAAGTGTGTGGGTGCATTGGGGAGGGAGGAACACACGGAACAACTTCCGGAAACCCGGCTCCACCGTGAGTCACAGGAAAGCACCTGAGACTGTAAATGATGAAACAGGTCCGGGGGTCGGGGAACCTGACCTTGACCACCTACGCCGATCCTTTTCAAAGCTCCGCGGCGCTGTAGCCACTTCCGAGTGCATTCAAGGTGGGCAGGGCGGGCCTCTGCTGGGCTGCTCTGTGGCCACAGCTGGGAGGAAGGCGGCGTCCACACCCAGCCCGAGGCCACAGATGGGGGCTCCTTCCGGTAGCTCTCCAGCCCACCGGCCGCAACGGAGCGGAGGCTTCTCGTCTTCCTTGGCCTCCTGGATTCCTGTGTCCCTGCCCTCCTGTCGCCACGGGCTGTACGTCTTCCTGACCTCAGCCCACCTCTGGGCCTGTACATTCCGAACTTGCCTGATGATTCCTTGTTTACCCACTTCCGTTTTGAACACCTGATCTTGGGCTCTGGAATGTTATCCCACTTTTCAGATTCTGCTCTTTTTATCTAAATGTGGGTCAAAGAAAGAAAACAAGCGTTTTGCACACCCACCCATCACAAATACTGAATATAATCCATTCTTTAACTCCATGCATTTTTCACAAGAGACCAGAGAGAAACAGGTAGGAAGACCGACGCATCCCAGCGTGCCTGGGCTGTCCTGGTTTTTAGCACAGAAAGTTCCAAGTCCTGGTAACTCCTCCGTCCCGGGAAAACCAGGACAACCCTAGGGAGGATCCCAAATCTTTCGGCAGTAATTTAGGGCATCTTCTCTGATGCTCAGAAGGGCTCGTTGATTAATTGGACAAGGCCTGGATGTCAGGGGAATTCTGAAAAAATAATTTTATCTGGCAGTTAGATAAAGATTTAACGTAAATATTTAAATACTATGAAAAGCAAATAGAGCATTTCTCTCAAACAGCAGTCTTGACTTCACGGTGTCCAAGAATCAAAGAACTCTGTGAAATGCACTGTAGTTATTGCAGGGCTATTGCTCACTTCCCACGCTGCACCTCCAGGGAGGATTGAACCGATTGTGCATCTTGTATCTTAGTGTTAGGAATAGCTCTTTTATTCTCACGTAGCAGGCTGCTATTTTTTTTTTTTTTTGTACACTAAATTCTACAATTAATGCTATTTTCCTTTTTATATTAGTTGCTAAAAGCCAAAAGCCAAACTTATTCAAACCCTCGAGTGAAGCATGCAAGATATTTGGAACATATGCTGGGCATTGACTTTGCCCACAGCTTTATTTTATTTTCCTTAGCCTTATTTTCCCTTCTAATTTCTTACATTAGGAAAAAAAAAAAGTTGTATGACATTCGTTCATTCATTCTACAAGTAATCACTGAACAGGCACCGTTCTGGGCGGTAGGGAGAGAACCACAAACAAAACCAAGTCATTGCTCTCATGGAGCTGACAGTCTGGTGAGGAAAGTCAAACCAAAAAGAATCAAAAAACCAAACCAAGAGTAAATTCGTCAGGTGGGTGGTCTTAGGTGCCGTGAGGACAGGTGAAGGGGTGGAGAGTGAAGGTCTCTCCAGAGACACCAATGGCAGAGTGAGAGGCGGCTGCACATGAGTGGCCTGGGAAGCCCCTAGATAAGCGGACATACGGGCAGAGACACAAAGGACCTGAGCGAGTGACTGTGAGGCTATGGGGGGAGGGTTGCTCTGGGCAGTGGGAACAGCACGTGCAAAGGCCCTGAGGCAGAAGACCGTCGGCACGTTCAGTACTGGCTAAGGGTGAGGTTTGGCTGCAGGGTAAGTGAGTGGGAGAGTCAGTAGGACCCGAGGTCAGAGAGAGAGGTAGAGGAGCCAGACCAGGGACAATATTGCAGACCCCGGAAAGGACTTTGAGTTGTGCTCCGAGGAGACGGGAGCCATCAGAGGGTTTTAAGCAAGGAATGACGTATCTGACGTGTATCACAAGCATCGCCTGGCTGTCGTGTTGACAGTGGACTGTAGGGGAGCGAGGACAGAGGCCGGAAGATCAGAAAGGAAGCGACCGACGGTGCATCGGGAGGTGTGCGCAGTGTGGCGGCGGTGCAGGTGTGAGCAGCGGCGCGATTTGGGGCACGTTTCGAAGGTGAGACCAGCAGGAAATGCTAAGGGTGGGATGCAGGATGTGAGGAGAGACAGGATGAGGATAACTCTGAGAGACCGGAAAGGGCTTTGAGGAGGGCGGCACGGCGTAACGCCCCGGTCCTCGGCCTGGCTGCCCACCGGCCTCGCCTGGGAAAAGCTACCAGGGCTGCAGCATCAGGTTTTACTGGCTTGGGGTGGCCCGCACTGGTGCTGCTCGAGCGACGGGGAGGGAACCCGGGAAGAGCGCGGCGCAGGTGAGGAACCAGACCACCTGGGTCGAGCCCTCTGCCTGCCACTTCCCAGACGAGACTCTGGGCAAGTCCCCTGCGGCTCTGAGCCCCAGTGCCTCCGCCGCAAAACAGCAGTAACGAAAACAGCTCTCAGGGCTGCGGGGGGAGCAGTAACGGGTATTAACGTGGGTAAAAGCACATCGTGGGTGTTCGAAATGGGAGTTGCTCTTAATAGTTGCATATTTTTAGAATGAGATAAGATAAAAACGAATCCAGATGATGAAGAGGAGAGCCTGTGTGACACTCCACCGTCCCCAAATTGCCCAGACCGTCCTGCGATCGGTGGCTGCTTCCCCACCCCTAACCAAAGGCCCACGTGCGGGAAGCCGGTCAGGAGAATCAGGCAACGGGAGGAACCTCCTCCCGGATCCCCTGGTGAGAGGGCATTTGTCGGGTGGTGCCGCACCCACAGCCCCTCCCCTCGCATGGTGCTCGAAGCCGCTGGTGAGGGCGAGAGCTCTATCCCCATCCAGGGGTGAGGGTCTGGGGGTCCCAAGCAAAGATGCGCGTGCCGCGGAGGGAGCCGCGAGGGGGCCAGGCCTCGGCCAGCGCGGAGGACCAGGAGTGCTGGGTCCCCGCCTGTGGTTACCGATGGCTTTGAGGAGTGGGTCCGTTCCTCACGGCTCTGCTGCTCACGCAGCCTGACACACAGCCACGCACATGCTCTGGGGACCGGCCTTCCCGGCCGGGAACTCTGAATGAATCCCTCCTTCCGATTCCTGATTCCCTCAAACATCTACTTTAATAACTGTTTCTGTAAAAGTCAAATATCGAAAATTAAAAATGGAGACCACAGTCGCTGAAGCAATGAGTCACACTGAAATTCTAATTCAGAGCATCTGCTCTAACATCTTCCATGACAAAGCAAAGGCTTCAGCTCTTCAGGATGCAGAGGTGCGGGGCCAAGGTGGCAGGTGCAGCCGCTCAGCTGAAGGGCAGCCCGGTCCGCTCCCTGGGGAGTGCTCAACTGCCCAGGAGTCAGGAGGCACCGCGCGTTCTCCGAATCCAAGTGAAATGAGTTTGGTAGAGAGAGGAATTTATCAACTCAGCAACCGCATTGTGGGAAAGGCAGGGATGGGGCCAGCTTCCGAAATTACTGGAACCCTGAGCTTTCAGGGCCCCTGGCTTGCACCCGCCAGCATCCTGGCGTTGAGAAAAGCAGGCTCTTTCTCCCGGCTCCCACGAGAAAATCCCAGAAGAGGACTTTGATGCCCTGGCTTGGTCACGTGTGCGTCCTTTTGGCCCGGAGGTTGAGCGCAGTCACCACGGAACAAGGAAAAGCGCTGAGCAGACAAAAGCAATCGGTGTCCCCTCCGTCACAGCTGATGTCTGCTGTCACCGCCCCCTGACAACGCGGTCCTCGACTGCGCTTTCCGGCTGTGGTGTCCACGGAAGCACAGGTCTGGGTTGACGAACACCCAATGCCCTGTCGCCGTTCAACCCGCACGGATCCGCACATCCTCGCTCGCGCAGGCACGAGTCTCTGCAACTGCGTCACTTTTGACAAAATACTTCGTCTAGGAGGCTCGATTTTAATCTAAGAAAAATTTTCAGGTGGTTATAGGGCAACTAAAAGTCTTTGCTGCCGATCACCCTACAAGCCAACTTTCTTCTCTGGTCCTCGATATGTTCAGGGAGCATCCCCACCGTGAAAACATTTATGGTCATGTGTTGTCTCTACACCGACAGCTACAAACCCAGCCTTCCTTGACCTGGGAAACCACAAACTTCCAAAAATGGGGATAAGGGGAAAAGGAGGAAGATGCTGGACTGACGCCACCTAAATCCCAACCAGCCCCTCTGCCCTGAGAGCGGTGTGGGTGGGGGAGTGAGGGGCCAGGTGTGGGGGGGCCGAGGACTGTCACCAATATCCTCCAGCTGGAGCCATGTTGCTCTAAGTGGGTGCCTGCCAGTAGGGCCCGACTCACATCCCAGCCACGGGGCGGCGGTGGACGGGGAAAGAGGTCTGAGGGCTGCAAGAACAGCCTCAGGGTTCCCAGTTGGGAAAATGACGTGAAAGTCAAAGATGGACCTCCCACGCCCCAGGAAGAGCCTATGCACCCTCCTGCGTGTGGGAGAGCCCTGGATGGCCCAGGAAACCACCTCGCAGATTAGAGCCAAGTCCAGGCCCTCGGCCAAGGCTGCACAGACTCTCCTCGCTTGAGCCCACGAGTTCGAGGCTGCAGTGAGCTATGATCACACCTGTGAGTAGCCGCTGCACCCTAGCCCGGGCAACAGAGCAAGACCCCATCTCTGAAAAAATAAACAAATGAAATAAAAAAGAAAAGGGTGAGTCCCTCTCCGTGAATCAGAAACTACGGGAGATGTCTGTGCACACCTCTGCGTGCGAGCATCCACGCACACACCGCCTTCGTCCCGCACTGGGAGAACCGGCGACCAGCCTGGCGAGAGGAGCGACTCTAGTCTCGTCACGGGGCTGCGTGTGTGCCCTGCACTGTCCCTGCCCCACAAGACCTAGGGTCCCCTCCTTGCCTTAGGGAACCGACTATCGGTTCGCAGTTTGGCCCTTTCGTGCCTCTTCCGGTTAACTGATTTCCGCGGCTCTGCGTCCTGCTCTCTGAGCCGAATGTCTCGAACACCAGCTGTGCCACAAATAGATGAGCGGAGTGACCCTGCTGTGGGGACAGGAGGGCACTTTCGCTGCCCTCCGATGGCTCCCCTGCTGCCAGGTAAGCCCACTGGTCACCGCCCTCTTCTCCAAGGTCCTACGTAACCTGACCAGACATCTCTGCCTGGGCCGCCCCAGAGAAGCCCAGGCCTCACGCAGCTCCTCCACCTCCTGCCCCGCGTGAGGCGGGAAGAAAGGTTGGTCCAAATTCTCTCTAGAAGCTGGGGGTTCCTGCCAGCTTTTTCTTCTAGAAATACAAGGAATTCTGCTACCTCGTAGGTGAGTATCAGAGCCCACGTAAGAAGCTTCTCAGACAGTATTAGAAGGGATTTAAAATGATCCTCTCAGCTGAGTGTGGTGGCTCACGCCTGCAATCCTGGCACTCTGGGAGGCCGAGGCGGGTGGATCGCTCAAAGTCAGGAGTTCGAGACCAGCCTGAGCAAGAGCGAGACCCCCCCCCATCTCTGCTAAAAATACAAAGAAATTAGCTGGACAACTAAAAAAATGTATAGAAAAATTAGCCGGGCATGGTGGCACATGCCTGTAGGCCCAGCTACTTGGGAGGCTGAGGCAGGAGGATCACTTGAGCCCAGGAGTTTGAGGTTGCTGTGAGCTAGGCTGACGTCACGGCACTCTGGCCCAGGCAATAGAGTGAGACTCTGTCTCAAAACAAACAAACAAACAAACAAAAAACAAAATGACCCTCTCTTGAGGGGCAAAGGTCCTAAGAGTGAAGTAACCTGAATTCTAGCCTGGCTCTGCCGCCGCCGTGCTCTGCAGCTGTTGAGAAGTTATTTGCCTTTTGTGGCCTCAGTGTTTCCTTTTGTACAGTGGAGACAAGTGACAAGAACGCCCCTTAACTCTCCCAGACTTAACGTTGAGGGATCTAACGTGATTACTAAGCAGGACTAGATCCTTCTCTTGCAGGATTCGTAGGGCAAATAGTGTCATCTGTCCCTGGGGGCTCTAACCACCATCCTGGGGCAGTGGAATGGGCCACACCATCCAGCAAACAATTTCTTGGTTATTTTTCCCTACAAAGTCAGTTATAAGGGAGCTACTGGGCGTCAGTCTCGCAGACTTTCCATGGCTCCCAGTATCTGTTAATTCCCGGGTATCAGGTTTGGTGTTGACTCTCGGAGGAAGCTGTAACTTTCTTTACCCAGGAGTTTTACTGTCAAGGCTGCCTGTGAAACACACTCGGGCCAGGGGACTGTGCTCCGTGCACGAGCTGAGTCGCCGTCCCAAGTGCGTCTGCCACACAGGATGCTGGTGTGATGGGAAGAGAGGCCCATCGCCCAGCGCGAGGCGTGGCGGCACCGCAGCCCTGGAGAGCCCAGGCTCTGCAGGACAAGGATAGGCCAGTTTGCCTCCTTTTACAGGAAATGGGTGAAGCCCGGCCTGAAATTATTACTCAGACGTTTTGTGCTGCGAAGGAAATGTCTTCTGATAGCACAAAGCTATTGGTTTCCTGTTGTGAACTGAGACTTCTGGCTTGCCCAAGAATGGACAGGAAGGGAAAGGGTGGCTGTCCTTTAATGAAAATGCCAGCTCGAGGGCTTCCAGGACACTGCACATGGCCAGAGGGAGGTCGAGGTGGGAGAGGCCACGCGAGTTAGGAGGTAGAGCGAAGAGTAGGAGTGTGGGGAGAGGACCCATGTGGCCCCTCGGCTCCACCAGCAGTTGCTGGGAAGTTCTACCTGCTGGGCACTGCGCTCGGTGTCAGGTACACCAGGTGACTTAGGCAGCCGTCGCCTGGACAGTCTAGAGGTTGAAACTGGTGCAAAAACAATTTTAGAGTAATCTGATAAGGGCTCAGATGGAGCTATGCCCAGAGCACTGCGGCAACACGTCACTGGACTTTGGGGCAATCCTGCCGCCCTCTGGCCCAGCTCCCCTTGTTTATAACGAGGGTCAGAGTAAGAAATAGAACTTCCAAGATGGTGGTAATGACTAGTGAGCGTTAACCGTGTTCTAAGCGCTTTCCACCCATTGCTCCTTTAATCACCATGACAGCCCTGGGATACAGGTCCTACGGGGCTTAGGAAGGTCAGTAACTTGCTGGGGGTCACAGTTCATGTGTCGCACTCTGGATCCTGGCACCCCCCTTTCCATCCCCCCTCCCCACCCCAGAGACTCCCTTCAACAGTATGGCTGGGGGTGACAGGGTTTGCTGCAGGCCCTGAGCCCGACCCCGAGTCACTCTTGGCAGGTGCGTCCTCCTGCTCTCCCAGGGCCGCCATGACTGTTCCACCTCAGCGCTGGGCCAGCCCTGCACGATCATGATTTTCTACGTCCACATTGCTTTGCTATGCTGGCCTCCGGGAGGGCGCCGTGGGGAAGCCCGTTGTCCCTTGGAGACCTGTCCCACTGGCCCCCACGGCAACACTGCGCAAGGCCCTGAATGTGAGGCTCATTTACCGAAGAGCTGGGTAACTAAAGGGAATCACAACACTGAAGAAGAAATTTCCAGTGATTCACAAAACAGGAATGCTCCTATCACCCTAAAGAAAATAATCTTTCCCAAGAAGTTAAAAACCCCTAGGAGCAATGGTTTGTGGGCACGCCCCAGTCCTAGGTGTGCTCCCCTCTCTGCGGGGCTACCCTTCCCTTCCCTCCCCGCTGTGTCTGGTCATCAGCCGTGACCCTAAGGACGGTCCACTGGCCCCGCGAGCGCCTCTCCCCTCCCCTCCCGCCAGGAAGACCAGTGGCCCGCAGAGACGGCGGAGAGCGGACCGAGGCTTTGCCCCGACCGCTGCTGTTGCTCCACGCAGCACGACGCCCGCCCCTGGGTGTCTGTGTGCCGCACACCGCACCCGACTTCCTCCGCTGTGGAGACAAGGAGCTAAGTACTTGTTTAAAAGGAAAATGGCTAAGTAACATCCGGTTCAGGTCAATGAAATATAACCCGAAATCTGTTGAGTGCTCTGGAAAATCTTCCGTTATTACATGAAAAGAGGGGCAGATACAGACACAGCTTTTCTGCTTCCTGCCTGGAGTGCGGACACGCAGCACCACCGTGCGATCTGGGGCGACCCCGACGCGGAGGGCGGGGTGACAGCCGCAGTCCCCGCCCCCGATGACGTTGCCGAGCGCAACTCCCAGGCGTGACCTGCCTACTTCCGCGCATCTTATTATGAGCAAAATGACCCCGGCTCGTTTACGCCACCATGGTGCTCAGGACCCCAGGGCTTGAATAGGTCCCTAACGCACGCCTCCACGAATAACAGCAGCTACGCAAGAAGTGCTGTGTTAAGAGGCAAGAAAAACAAACCATGGGCGCAAAGAGGAGAAACGCGCCCAGAGAGAGGCAGCCTTTGAGCAGAGCTTGACGGGGCAGCGGGAGTGTCTCAGATGCACAGAGGCGGCCAGGGTGCCAGGTGGGAGGAACGGCAGGTGCAGATGCGCTGGCCAGCGAGAGCGCGGCCCGGGAACCACCAGAAACCGGAGCGCAGATCGCCAGTGGGGAGGTGGCTCAGAGAGAGAAGTACGAGGGCAGAATCAGAAATCTGCTTAGACTCGATCTGCGGAGCACTGGGGGGTGGGTTCCGTGGAAGCTGCGAAGCTGGCGGGTAAAGAGGGGTTTATGGGTTGGAAAGAGAACCCTTCCAGGAGTGCGCGATGGATGAGAGACAATGGGGCGGAGAGCTGGGGACGCGGGGGTCATCAGAAACTTACAGGTGACAGATGCTGAGACCTGAACTAAGGCAATGGCTGTAGGGCTCCAAAGAAAGCAGGGATTTGTAACATAAAATCGCACGGAACCACACACACACACACACACACACACACACACACACACACACAAACGAAGGCATGTAAAAACTGTAAAAAGCAAATAAAGTCTGGAGACTAGTTAACGGTGTGGTGCCAATGCCATTGTCCTGGTGTTGACGTCATCCTATAGTTGAGTAAGGTGGCACCACGGGGGAAGCCAGGTGAAGGGCACACACAGTACTTTATGTAGTATTTTTGCAACTTCCTCTGAGTCTATAATTATTTCAAAATGAAGAACTTAAAAGGTTTTAAAAGTTGAAAAAAAATTCTGTAAGAATCTAGGCTTTTAAAAGAAAACAAATTGGACAGAGAGGATCGCAAATCAAGCTGGTCTCTGCAGAGCTAAATGCCAAGCAGACAATAGAGCAGTCTTCCCAAAAAGGGGGCGCTCACAAAATTTTGAGAATGAATCAAAATTAAGCTGTCAAAGATGGGGAAGACAGAGTTTGCAACTGCCAAAAGGGAGCAATGAAACCATTTAAACGTTCAGCTGTCTTTTGGGACTGCTTTCTATTTACTTTTAAAACATTTTGAAAATGTAAAAATTCCTTGAAGATGTTGATACATGCTGTGAAAATGCATACAGACAGACATAAATGTTGGGTCCTTTTTTTCTCTGCTGCTCTAACTCCCAGGCCAGTGTGCACTTCCTGGGCCAGTGGTCTTTGCCCTCCCTTCCCAAGAGTGGACGTTCTCCTTGGCCACCGGCTCTAGGGGCAGATCTGAGCTCACCCTGAGCCGCCAGAGCAGCTGCCCCCTTTGATCCCACCTCGGGTCTCTGAAGGAGCCCACACCCCCTCCAGGGCTGCCAGGGGGACCCTGGTCGCCCCTCTTTACTGCTCCGTCCGATGACCCTGCCTGAGCTACCCGTAGCCACCCCATGAGCTCTCCTCCTAGCGACCCTACATCATCCCTTCCATCAGCTGCGACGCTCTGGTTCCTGACCTCCCATCCTAAACCTCCCGGTGGAATGGGTTGTCCCAGCGAGCTACCCTATAGTTTCAGATCGGAAGAAGTGATTCCAGGACAGCATTCCCCCAACTGTGCCTTACAAAATACTGGTATCCCATGAGATATTAATAGGTAGCTGGAAAAAAAAAGTTCCACTATTAAACGAAAACAAAGTTTAAGAGGCTTATTTTTATTGCAAATCAACTCAGAGTTTTTAATAGGCTACTATTTACTGTGAACATTGGGCCCCACACTAATTCGAGGACCTTTATTTGTGGAAATCCTGGTTTCATTACTCAGATCATCTAGACATTTATAGAACTGTAGTTTGGGGAAATGCTGTTCAAGGGTGAGCTGTCCCCAAGGAGTGACAGGTCCCTTCCTCTGTGTAGGGCTCTCCTCTCCCTGCCCTGTTCCCAAGGAAACGCAAACTGTGATCCAGGAGGAAGGGTTTGTTCCTTCTGTGCAAGAAAAGGAGAAGGAAGCCACCCAGCCCCGTGAGGAACTGGCAGTGAGACGCTGGACTCCCAGGGAAGACGGACAGTAGGGAGGCGGAGGAGGCAGGAAAGGGCGCGGGCTCGGCCCAGGATCGCTTGAGGTCAGGAGTTCGAGACCAGCCTGAGCAACAGCAAGACCCCCGTCTCTACTAAAAATAGAAAGAAATTAGCTGGACAACTAAAAATATATATATAGAAAAACTTAGCTGGGCATGGTGGTGCGTGCCTGTAGTCCCAGCTACTCGGGAGGCTGAGGCAGGAGGATCGCTTGAGCCCAAGAGTCTGAGGCCGCTGTGAGCTGGGCTGACGCCATGGCACTCTAGCCCGGGTGACAGAGCGAGACTCTGTCTCAGAAAAAAAAAAGAACAGGCTCCTTTTGCTTCCCTCTGATGCAAACCCTGTGTTCAGAGACGCCTCTGCTCTTCAAGGTGGTGGACATTCCAAAGCGAGGAGCGAGGTGGGTGGGAAGTAGAGGAAACTGGAAAAGAGCAGAAAGGACACCGGGATGAACACAGCGACCTCACTGCGCTGCTCTGCTGTTCAGCCCCACCCTCCCTGTTCTCTCTCTCTCTCCCCCTCTCTCCACCCAGCAATTACCCCCGTGCTGTTTGGTTCCATTTCCTGCCTGGAAGCTGTCTTTTTAATTCCAATGAAAGTTCACTTGTCTCATATTTACAATTTGTTTTAAAACACTTTAGCAAAAAAAAGTGTTCATAATGATTGATGATGATTGGGGTCGGGTTGCAGGGCTCACACCACTGTTTGTGTGTTTGGGTCCATAATAAAGTCAAAAACACACACGCACCTGGCACCTCCTCCGCGTCACTGTGGGAACAGGCCGGCCTGGCCCTCAGAGCTTGTAAGTTACAAACAAGCCGAAACTCACAGAATAAACAAAGAAAAAAGAGACAAAAGCCAAAGAAACACAAAGCCCACATATGTATGTGGACTTGGGGTAATCACAGAACGTTGAGGTTCACATCCTGCTGGGTCACTGGCAGCACCGGCAGCCACGGGCACGGCCTCCGATGCCAGCCGACGCGTGACCTCACGGCGGAGGACGAGGACGGCCTTCGTACCGTGTCCCCGACATGTCACAGAAGTTTTAATACTTCAGTAGTTTCAATAAACTCTGCAAACTTACCCCCAAATTTTTAATTTTTAGTTCAAGTTTCTTTTAGGCTTTTTTAGTTCTGTGAATTTGGGACAATCCCATTTTTAATTTTTTGCCTCAGTCAATGCTCACCGTCTGCAAGCGGGACCTATCATTTTTTTAAATTTCAAATTTAAAAAATATATGGGTCCAAATTCACAAATTCAGTAAGTGTAAGTGTAATTCAAATGATTACATTTTTAAATGACCTCTTTTGTTAGGTTTGTTTCGTTTATGCGTCTAAAGGTGCCAAAGCTTAGCACTGCACGTAGAGGTTTGGGACACCACGTCTGCGTCTTTGACAGGGTGGCTGGATGTTGACAGGGCATCGGCTCTGGGGAACGGCAGGTGGGTCTTAAAGGGCCGGGATGTTGCCAAGCCGCGCCGGGAAGCTGCAGGCGTTCGCCACGCTCTGGGCTTCTCTCGGCCCCGTGTACGCCCGACCTTCCCCGCCGCCCCTGGGAGGACTGGGCTCCGGTGGGGTTTCCGGGCAGGGCGGGAGCGTGCAGCCCTGGCGGGACACTCAGATTTCAGCTCTTGCCCATCTTTCTCTCCTCTGAGCGCTCTTCTCCTCCGTTTCTGCTCGACGGCAATTCCCCAGACTCGGTCCCGTGTCTGACCTCTCCTTCCCGTGGGCCCGACGTTCTGCCTTCCTCGTGGAGAGGCGACGTACGGGGAGGGAAAGAGCAGACGACGTCAGCAGGAGGGACGCTGGCTGTTTCCAGCTAACACACTCGCCCCGTTTCTGCTCTCACACGCGTGCTCTCCCAGCCTGTGAGGACAGCCTTCCCCCTCCTGTCCCGTGGCTCCGAAGCTCTGCTCGGGCTTGCTGAGAGGCGTGGGTGAGCCACGCGCCGGTTCCCGGGCCGCCCTGGCTCCGCAGACGGACTGCAGCATCGGGGGCCCCGTGGACACAGGGGCAGAGGCTGTCACTTGCCCACCCTCCCGCCAGTCCTCTCCCCGCCCCCAGGGGCTCTCTGCCAGGTGGGAGCCCCTGGTGACATGGTGATACGGTGGGGGGCGCTGCCTTTGGGTGGAGTCAGACAGAGCAGGATGCGGATCCTGATCATGTCATCCGTGTCCTCTACTGCGAGACGGGGTGCCAGGGCTGCCCGCCCCATTAGGTGCTGATGAGCGTTGACTCCGGAGCCCCGTGAGGACCGACGGACAGAGCTCGGCAGTCCCGCGTCTTAAACACAAGACGGTTTAAACAGCACATGGAATGGCACTTGGTAAGCCCTCGATAAACACAAGCCATTCTAATTTCTAAGCATGTATGCACTCCCAATACCTATTTTATTTCCCAGTCCTTCCTAAGTCACCAACTTAATAGACTCATTTCTAAAAGAGAAATGGGCGATGGATGCTTCTAGAAGTGTGCCGGAAGTTAACATGACTTCATGTTAGGTTCCGGATCCCCTTCTCTCCCGCCTGTATGAAAGAACTCAGAGCAGCGTCCACCACGTCCAACTTCCAGTGGGACCCTTCCCTTCCCGCCGCCCTTGGTTTCTGGAAGATTCTCACACTGCTTCTGCTTTCACGGCTGCACCTCCCCTCGGGACCCGGGATCCAAGTCATCTGGGCCCAAGACGTGAATCCGATTGCAGACGTCAGACCCACTCCAGCCCCTCACTTTCCGCAGCCATCCACGCAGCAAGCGTGTGGGCGGCGGCCCCGGCCGGGCGCTGTCGGACGCTGGCGAGAGCTCGCCGTCTGATGTCTCAGACAGCAGTTCCCGCCACTGGCTTCATCCTTTTTAGATTAAAGATTACTCCCCTTGCTGCGGAAAATGGAAACAAAGTGGGAGCTGAGCGGTTCTGCTTCCTCTCTGTGCCCCGGCGATTCCCACCATTTCCTGCAAACCGTGTGTTTTCCTTCTCCGGTTCTTCTCCATCTGTGCAGAGCCTAAAAAGCCCCTTCTGACGAGTGCAGCGTTTTCCCCAAGCCGCTGCCCTGCCCGGGCTCCTTCTGCTTGGAGCCCTGCTTCATCTTTTACTCGTGGCCAAGTCTGTGCCTGGGGGAGATTTTACGAAGCTCCACTAATTTCCTCAATGCCCCCGCCGTCCCCCGTCCCTGGGCAGCGTATTAGTCAGGATGAGCTGGTTTCGCTGCAGTAACAAACGCCTCCCACGGCTTCCAGTAATCAGGAACGATGGTTTAATTCTTGCTCACTCAGCCAATGACGACTCAACACACAGGCTGACAGAGGCACCCCTGGACAGGTGGCCTTCTCGGGCACACAGCGGGGCGGGAGAGTCTTCAAGGGTCTCACACCAGCAGGTAAATGCTTCTCACCGTCTTTGGCCAGAACTCACCACGTGGCTCTGGCCAATACCAGGGTGGTGGGGAAGTGACTACCGGAACACAAGTGAGCACAAGACGTTCAGGCCACAGGCTGAGTCACAGTCACATGGTTGGAATTTCATTTTTCAAACCCTCCCAGTCCTTAAGCAGTGTGGACCCTGGAGAGCGTCTGACCCCAGCGTGGCACCTATTTCTTGCTGGCTCCCTTTCTAACCTCTGCATCATAGCATGGTAGACAGAGGGGAGGAGGGACCACACTCATTCTTGACAACAGCCTTTATAACTCCTGCGCTGATAGCATTAATCCCTTCACGAGGGTAGAGTCCTCAAAACCTGGTCTCTCCTAAACATCCCTCCTTTCTACACTGTTACGTTAGGGATTAAATCTCTAATACGTAAACTCTAAGGGACACATTCAAACCATAGCAGTAGGTCTAGACTCTAGAGCAGGACTTGAAAGTCCACATTTCTAACAAGCTCCCGGGTGATATTGGTGCTTCGGGCCTCTGGACCCACCTTGGGTAACAAAACTTTAGAGGACACCACGGCCCCGAGCATAAGTTCCTGCAAATTAGGAGACATCTTGGGGAGGAATTTTGAATTTCATGGACCATGGAATTGGTAGAGGCTTGAGCTGATTTTACATGGCTCTTGTGGGGTAGCGGGGCCTCAAGCTAACATCTGGGCTACATAAGTATTTAGTTGTACAGAACACAACTTTTTTTTAAGATGCAAAGGAGTCTGAAAACTCCTTTTTTGGTCTGCAGGCAAAAGCCTCCCCGGAGAAAGAAGACCCCTCCTGCTGCCCCTGCTCCTTCCAGAGCTCGTCCTGCACTGCCCGGCCCTGGCTCGCCCGGGATGTGCGGGGCGCCCCAGTGAGCCGCCAGCTGGCCGTAGCAGGTCGCCCGATCCCCTCCCCCGCCACGTGCTTTCCAAAATGTTAAAATTACAGCAATTATGTGAATTGCTGAGAGGGATGGAACTGTAAGAAATGGATTAGTACAATAGAGCGCATGTCATAAACCCAGGGGAAAGTCCAGCACTTTGGGAAAAACAAAAATAAAAAAAACATATTTTGCACATATCCATAAAGGTGGGGGGCGCGCCTAGGGATGCTCCTAGCTGAGAGTCTAGGAAGCCTGCAATGGCTGTTGGCAGTTCTCTGCTGGGATCGGGTGTGGTCCCCTCTCTGACGGCTCCAGTGTACTGCTCCAGGACGAAAGTGTCTTAGAGCTGTGTCTCACAAGCAAACAGGATGTTGCTACGACTTGCGTGATAATAAATTTGAGCTCATCTCTAACCTGTCAAGAGCTGCAGCCCTAACCCCACCTACCAACTTGTTTCATAGCCGCCACTTAAAATTCAGCTGTTAAAACCCAAGCTCATGTTTGGCAGTGTCTGTGTACACCGAACACGTACACGTCCTATGACCCAGCTAGTCTGCTCCTCGGCGCGTGGCCAAGAGACACGCGTGCCTGTGTGCTGTGAGCAGACCTTCGCCTGTGTGCTCAGAGCAGCTGTTCCTAACCGTGCTGAACTGGGAACAACTGGAATGTCTACCAACAGCAGACGAGGTGAGTGAGCTGTGCTTTACGTATACAGTGGAGTCTTCTACAATGTTAGGAATGGATGAACCGTAAGTATACCCAACAGGGGTAAATTTCACAGCATGTGAAATAGAAGTCAGGATAGTGTGTCCTCGGCAGGAGTGGTGACTAAAAAGGAAGGGAAGGCAGGGAGGGATGTCTGTAGTGTTGGCTGTAACCCAGTCCCTGATCCGGGTGCTGGTTACACGAGTGTTCACAGTGCAAAGACTCATCAAGGTGTGTGCTCATGATTTGTGCACTTGTCCCATATATAAGTTATATTTGAATTAAAAGTTTACTTTAGGCTGGGCTTGGTGGCTCATGCCTGTAATCCCAGCACTTCAGGAGGCCGAGGCGGGAGGATCACTTGTGGTCAGGAGTTCGAGACCAGCCTGGCCAACGTAGCAAGACCCCATCTCTATAAAAAAGAAAATAAATTAGCCCAGCATGGTAGCACGCACCTGTAATCCTACCTATTCAAGAAGCTGAGGCAGGAGGATGGCTTGAGGCTAGGAGTTCAAGATCAGCCTGGACAACATAGCAAGATCCCGTCTCTACAAAAAAATAAAAATAAAAACAATTAGCTGGGCGTGGTGGCATGTGCCTATAGTCCCAGTTACTCAGGAGGCTGAGGCAGGAGGATTGCTTGACCCCAGGAATTTGAGGCTGCAGTGAGCCATGATCACACCACTGAACGGCAGCCTGGGCAATAGAGCAAGATCCTGTCCCTAAAAATATATAAAAAAATGAAAATAAAAAAGTTTACTTTAAAAATAAAAGGCTTAACATTGCCCTCTAAATCAAAGCATCTTTTCTGTTAATGACTTCACAGCAGCACTTGGAGATGTCCAGCCCTCCTTCCCCCACCTGGCTGCAGGGACTCCTTCTGTGTGACTGGTTCGTCTCCGCCGTCCTGCTGTGCCTCCCAGTCTCGGCCTCAACCCCTCAGACCTGTCATGATCTCCACCTGCCTGGCTCCCTGCTTCCTGCCTCCCCCATCTTGCCCTGTATCTCCGCTGTCACCATGACCTCCCTGTAAACTTCCAGTCCCCACGCCGCGCTCACCACCAAGTGGGAGATAAAGCCCAGCTCCTCTGCACGGCACTCAGGCCGCCCCTATCACGATTCAGGCTGCAGGTCCTTCCGACCTCATCCACTCCGTGCTCCCCCGTGAGCCACTCCCCCAGCCAAGCGGTGCCCTCCTTCCCAGCCCCTCCTGCGCTTGCTGCCTGCACCTCAGAGCAGAGAAGGCCCCGGCCCCTCAATCTCACTCATTCCCAAAAGGACCAGCCCAGATTTCTTCAGCCTTCCCAGCGAGACCCTGACTTCAGCCTCTTCCAACTGCTCTCTTCCCAAGCCTGGCCTGAATTATTTGGGGTCGACCTTCCGTGGACGTGTCCCCGTGAAAGGAGCTGGAGAGAAAAAAATGTGCTGGGTATTTGTTTTTACCCACACGTGGGCTCCAAACCTGTCACCATTTAAAACCTCCTCTGGCCCCCAGATGGAGATCGCGCAAACACCCAGTCTGATCCTCAACTTCAAAATGCACAAAGAGCGAGCTCAGCAGAAAGGACACGCCCACCCACTACCAGAGATGACCCGGCAGGAGCATGTCCCCCAGCGACATGATGGAGAAGCTGAGTAACACCAGGGACTCACTAAATGACGGGGCTACGATCGTAGGGGGTTTAAGGTCGGCTGAAACTCATTGCCGTATTTTCCCTCCTCTTGGGTAAAAAAGCCTCTCTGAACAAACCCTGCTTTTCCAGAGAATCGAGGCTGCAGTCCGTGTCCAGGCAGTTCCAGGGCCGCTGGCCCGGGCCGGGGCTTCTGGGCTCTTCCCCAGCCAGGCAGCGGGAGGGTGCAGGACGAGAGGCAGTGCAGGCCAGCCGCTGCCAGGGCGCCGGGGAGCCGCCCTTGCAGCCCTGGCGGAAGGGAGGCAGGTGGGCAGGAGCAGGCAGCGCGGGGCCGCGCCAGCAGGGGCCACCTGCCTCCAACCCTGCGCAGCGGCTCTCCTGCCACGGAATCCCAAGAGTCACTCACAAGCCAGAAAAGGCCAACCGTGAAACGGGGTTTAAGGATGCAAAAGCCGGGGTCCAAGCAGAGCTGGGTGCAAGTTCTAGCCCTGCTGTCTGACCTTGGACAAGATGCCTAAAGTCTCTTCTGTAAAACGGTGACAAAACCGCCTATTTCACGAAGGTGTCATAGAACGTATGTAGAGTTTGTAGCAAGGAGCAGGAACTCAGGAGACAGCTGTTTTGTTTTATGGGCTTTGGGGAACAGCTGCCGTCTCTAGCTTATTAACCCTCCACGTGCGAAACTGCTTGCTGTAAGCCCGGACCCTGCCCTTCCTCACTAGCGTGGTTGGTGCGAAGGTGTCGTCCTGCAGTCCCAGGGCAGAAACGACCCTGGGCCATGCAGGGCCTTCCAGCAAACCCCCAAAGAGACTGTCCCAGATTGCTCGGCATAATTAGACACCTAAAAAAGGAAAAGTGCCCACACGCGATGACTCACACCTTTTAACTCTTTAAGGGGCACAGAATGGCCCCACTAGAAAGAACCTGGTACAATGACCCTATTTAAAAGGATGAAGACACCGAGGCCCAGAGAGGGCAGCTTGCCCAAGGTCACGCAGGGAGGTGGCTGCTGCGAGCCCCTTAGAAATCAGCCTTTGATGGCCAGAGGGCACTGGGTCGCTGTCTAGGAGGTGGTGTGCCGGAACACAGGCCAGTTGGGGGACCCCTTGCAGAGATGTCATTAGTTCTCTTTCCCCCTGGATGAGGGTTTCTTACTCCTCACCCAGACTCTGAGTGACTCGAAGGCAAGTACCAAGTTCAGTGATTTCCCCAGCAAAGCCCTGTACGGTGCTTACTAAGCATGTATTACCAGATGGAAAGAGAGTTTCTGTACAATCACAGATGACTTAAAATAAGGCTGTTCATTGATTCCTAGAAACCTATCTGAGTAAATTATCAGAAACATGGTGGGAGGGGGGAGCCATTCGTAAGGATGTTTGTGCAAGTGCTACTTGTAATGGTAAACCACTGACAAAGTAGCAACCAAAATGTCTAACTCTGGGGTAATGACCAATCATATTACAGTATACCCACGTCACAGTATTGAATTTGTATTTTATTTTATTTTTATTTATTTTTTTGAGACAGGGTCTCACTCTGGTGCCTGGGCTACAGTGCAGTGGCATCATCACAGCTCACAGCAACCTCAGACTCCTGGGCTCAAGTGATCCTCTTGCCTCGGCCTCCTGAGTAGCTGGGACCACAGATGCCAGCATGCCCAGTTAATTTTTCTATTTTTTACAGAGACGGGGTCTTGCTCTTGCTCAGGCTGGTCTTGAACTCCTGACCTCAAACAATGCTCCTGCCTCGGCCTCCAGAGTGCCAGGATTACAGGCATGAGCCCCTGTGCCCAGCCTGAAATTGTATTTTAATAACATTTTAATTAACTTAATTTTAACAAAGTGGGAAAATGTTATGTAAAAAAAGCAGGTTACAAAAAAATTCATTTTAAACAATTAACCACATTAAAGAATATGAGTAAAAAAAAAAAAAAACAACTCGTATTCCTTTATAACAACACAAAATGGAATAAGGCAAGGCCCATAGAAGGTCCCACTGCATCAGGAAGTATCACGCAGGCAAAGAGATTCACTGCTTCCCAAATGCCACGTGCTCTTTTACACTCCCAGCACCTTGCCATTAGGACACACGGCTGTTTCTGACCAGTCGCCCCTGACACTCAGCACTTCCATGTCACTTTAGGCCAAATCCTTGAAGACCCAGCATGCTAGCGCTCCCCTGCTGCGGGAACAGAGATTGTGCACTCCAGATGGCGTAGACCTCACCGTCCTGGCACTGGAATGGTGGTGTAGACCACGGGGCCCGCCCCCACCCATCCTCCCCAGACCAGGTTGGACGGCAGCATAAGAAAGACACTCACATGCTTCGGCCACCGCAGTTCCCAGGGTGGCATGTGCCGCTTAGCCCAGCGGCTCTCAGAACTCTGCTACCCGTCACAATGCATGGGGCCCTTTTTAGGAATCCCAGTGTCCTTCTGAATCAGGACCAGAGACGAAAGGAAGGGAAGAGAAAAAAGAAAAGAAAAGGAAAGAAAAAAAGATTAAGAAAGAAAGAATCCCAGTGTCCAGGTATCTGGGGGTAGGTAGCAAAGAAGCATTTCTGGGATTCTTTTTATCTTGAATTTTCATATTTTTCTTTCTTCTTTTTTTTTCCTACCCTGGTCCTTGATTCAGAAGGACACTGGGATTCTTGAATCCGCTCACATTTCCTCAAGCTGGTTAAACGGAAGATAAATGTATTAACAAAATCAAGTGCTGGTTTTGTTATAACAAGGGATGTGCCAGCTCTTCAGAAAGGCTTCTCTGCTTGTATTTCCCTTTGAAAGTATTTTCACATAAACTTTTTAAAAAATGACTGCACTAACGCAATCACCTATGACGGGGAGAACACTCCAGGACTCAAAATATTTTCACAGACAGTCAAGGTCAGTGGTTCTCAGACTTTAAGATTTCTGAGTACAGCAAATAAAAAAAAATGTCGGAGTCACCAGAATAAGGTTCATGGTTAATTTTGCAATACAGGAATAGTTTTAAAAATTGCAACTGCCTCCGTTATTTCCATGAGATGCCCTTTTAACAACAAAGGATACAACCTCAGGATTCAGGAAGCCCAGGGAAGTACTGTTAGTAACTCACACTTCATGTCCTCTCTTCCCCTTTTGCTCACATTGGGGAAACCTCGTCGCAGGCAGGCTCTGGTCCTCGGCCAGCGTCTTGGAACCACTGATCTAGGTGACAATTAAGGCCAACGCCCTACTCCCCAGGACATTATGTAATATCCAAAGGCTTCCGAACTGTGCCAGAAGCTGAGACTTCTCAGCACTGCTGTGACTTTCGGCTCCACGTTGCTGCGACTCACAGATCCGCTTCCTCCCACGTGCCACGGAGGCTGAAGGCTTGGTGTCTGCAGAAGAATTCACGTATGTCCCCAGGTCAGAGCGTGCTGCTGGCAAAGTTCGCAGCAAGGCCCATCTACAGGGACGGAAGTCTTGCCCAGTTGGCTCCAACTGCCCCCACCCCGACCCCCGCCCCGCCACACGCAAGGACAACCCCACTGCCACGCACAGGGACAGAGAACTCCCTTCCCAGGCGACCGGTCACCAAGCATAACCTCAATCATTTCTGCGGCCAGTTGCGAGCTATGAGTTGCACGGACTGTCTGGGAGCCAAGTATGACGTCTTCCCTCTCGGGCGCGGGGCGGGGAGCCTGGAGTTGGCGCCCGCAGGCGAGATTAGGAGTTTGAAGGGCAGGGAGCGGCTGAGTGATTCAAAGGGTGCAGAGTCCAGATTTCTGTCCCAACATGTTCTGCCCAAAAAAACACTGCCACAGACCCACTTCTCTAGGCCTCGCAGGATTCGAGGGTTTCAGTGATGGCTACTGAAAAGCGTCTTCTGTTCCGCGAGCGCTGGGAGCAGGTCTCACACCTGCGTCATCGGCGCCTGGCCCAGCGTGGGCTCCCGGGAGCTGCAGCTGACACAGCTCAGGTGTGCCCCGACTGGCAGCAGATGGGGACTTGGGCGTGGTTAGGTGGACCCATGTGATGGGAGAAGCTGAGAATGGCTTTCCCCGGGGACATTAACTAAAGGCAGAGCTGTCTGGGGAAGGCTGGTGAGCCTGCCCTCCGCTGCTGTGAGCTAATCTCCGGGGACTGGGACACAGGCACCCGGGGATGGGAATATTTGGGGATTGTTTGGGCAGAGGTCAGGGAGGTCCAGAGACAGACAGCGCAGACTTCACTTCTCACAATCGCGCTTTTGTCCTGTGAGCCGTGGTTCCTCCTTGTGCTCGGAGACGGGACCCCAGATTGTGTGTCTGAGCGCCGCGGCAACTTCATGCATGTGTTTAGAGCTGGAACACGAAGGTCATTATTCCTTTCACTTGGTCCTCGCAGAATTCCTTTCAGAGCTGGAAACCACAGTCTGAGAGAAGCCGGGGTCACGGGCGACCCCCACACCAGGGCCCCACACGGCAGCTGCTCAGCTCGTGGCAAAAGCAAGGCTTCCGGCTGTGCCCGGCGTCCCCGGCCCATGCAGAGCGCTAACGATTCGTGCCACAGTTGGCACCCCCAGAAAGGGGACACGAGCATCTCCTCCCAGTTTCTATGGAAAGCGTTGGTGGTCACGCACCGTGGGGACTCTTTCTCTCTGCTCACCACTCCCCTGACACGAGAACTGCAGCGCTGGTGGCTGGAAATAGCGGACCAGAACGAGGGCAGTTGTGGAAAGAAGTTGTTAAATAATCCAGTAGATATAGTACCTTTGTTTTAAATAGTCTCTTTAATTTTGAAAAGATAATCATAATCTTTTATTTTCAGATAGCATCAGCAATGAAGCGCAAAAAAAAAAAAAATTAAGGAAACTATTCAAATGGTAGGTGCAAATTGGAAATTCAACCCAAAGGCCCAAATGCCAGTTTGTGCTGTGAGGCCTCCGAGGCTTTCAGTCCTTGGGCTCCCTGGTGGCTCTGGCGTGGCACCCCCTGTTCCTCCCCGAGGCTCCCACTTCTCTCCTTCATGCCAGGCAGAGTTGCCAGAGGGCACGGCCCCCCAGAGCCCTGCTCAAGTACCTATTACAACCAAAACCTGATTATGGAGAGTCGGGAGTCATTTTTGCATTGTGACAATTATGGGGCTAGAAGCCAGGACTCGCTCCCTCAGCCAATTCTCACGCTGGCTTCAAGGGCTCCCCGGGGAATGTGGTTCTGAGTCTGTTTGTGGGAAAGACGCCCTTCTGGGGTGGCTCAGCATTTCCAGACTCTTCCTGGACTCAGCACCACCCTGAGGCGAGGGACAAGAATCGTCACCAGGATGGCACCCAGCTCAACGGCTCGCAGGACAGAGCCCACACTTGGCCGTGGCCCTGGGGAAGCTAGACCAGCTGAGGGAGAGAGTCTGGTCTGTGCACGGCCTTGGAGTCCACCAAATCCCGGGATTGTCTACAAAGGACCAGACGTGTCCAGGCAGCCCTGGTCTGCAGCACAGACGGATGCAACTAGTCTTCGGGCTCAGGGGGTCACTGAGTGTTTAGAGGGATGGGAAAGACACTTCACGGACAGAGGCCAGCAGAGGCGAAAGCAGAGAGAGGAGCAACAGCACGTGGGAAGGGCTGAGCTCCGCGACACTGGGACAGAGGCTGGGGCCGGGGTGCTGGGAGATGACGCCACAGCCTGACAGGGGCCTTGTTCTAGTCACGTGGGACCAGTCCAGTGGCCTGCTGCCCGCACTCGATAAACATGCTGGAACTGACTGCTCGAAGTTGCAGTCTGGGGTCTAGATTGCTACCCGAAAGGCACGACCAACAGGAAGAGGTGACGAAAGCATCATGCTTAAATTGGCGCGGCGACCCAGGCTGCCGCTAGGGACACAGTAGGCAGCACTGTCCGGGTGAGGGCCAGGGAGGGCCCAGGCCAGGATGCCGACAGCGCAGCGTGGGGGAGAAACAGATGCCAAAGGTATGAGAAAGGAGAATTTGAAAGCACTTGGTAACTAACTGCAGGGAACCCAGACAAAGGGAAAAGTTAATGAAACATTAACTCTTGGGGCTCTTCATTTCGAAAAGCTTGACATGACTCATACTCACTGCATTTGTTCACACAGAAATGTTTACTCGGGGCCTACTGTGTGTCAGGCAACTGCACCAGTCACTGGAGAGGAGACAGGGACGCTGCCACCAGCCGATGATCATTGTTGGGAAAGGGGACAGAGAATGACAACTTGGGAAGTAAGCGCTAACACGGAAAAGCACAGGCGCTGCAGGGACCTGGCTGAGGAGCGGGCAGGGTGAGGAGGAGGAGGTGGGGACTCACGCGGGGGGAGCACTCATGCAGGGAGCACTCATACGGGGAGCACTCCTGTGGGGGAGCACTCACACGGGGAGCACTCATACAGGGAGCACTCATACGGGGAGCACCCGAGAAGGGAAGAGGCAGCCTGTGCAACAGCCCAGCAGCTGAAAGAGCGTGGCACTGGAAAGATCCCGAAAGTGCCACTCGGGTGGAGTGTCGTTTGCAAGGAGGCTGTGGGAGACCAGACCTGCCAGAAAGGCCTCAACAAGGCATTTGCCTTTTATCCTGAAGTTCACGGGAGAACATGAATGTGTTGCAAGTGGGTGAATAACAAAGACATCCGAGTTTTAGAAATCCAAGTGGAAGTTACTTGACAAACCAGAGGTGGATCTTCCTCAAGCGCCCTTTCGGCTCCCGGGACCACGTGGCAGGTGCACAGCCACCTGTCCACGGCATCAGCGCCGCCTGCGTCTTTACAAGGGGGCTGTGGGCGTCCAGGGCCCACTGCAAATGGCCGGGGGGGCGCAGACCAAAGGTTTGCATGAGGTTCAGGCGGAAACCCACAGGAATCACCACCGGTAAGGTTAAAAAATAGCAGAGTGGGGGAGCTTTTCACCGCAAATGAGCAGAGGGACTCTGTCCTGAAAATTCCTTCGCTGTCGCCAAGCGGCTAGAACGCTGGGCTGCCAGACCTCAATGCTTATCTCAATCTCCCCACTGCTGGCTCCGTGGCCCTGGGCAAGTGCTTTCCCTCCAGGATCCTCCTCTGCACGATGAGAACAACTTCTCATACCTCAAGGGCTGCTTTGAGGACTGAGAGACACAATGTAAAGGTCCCAGCAGACCTAGGTGAGAGCTCAAAAAATGCCAGCTATCATTTTTCTTTCATTAAACACTATTGAGCCTCCTGGTCACCTGTAGGGATGACAGAGATGAAAAGCACCTGCCGACTGCCTTGGCAGCTCCCCATCTATCAGCCAGACAGATGCGCTCACCGCCAGATGCTTCCGTAGGTGGCCCAGCTCGGTTCTGGGTCATCCACGACGAGGGCCAGCGGCCAGGCCCAGGACCCCTCTGCAAGCAGGCTGGTCCCTCCAGCTCACCCCACGATGCCGATGCCAGGCCAGGCCAGCTGCCCGAACGAAGGAGGGAAAAGCTGTTCTGCTTCTTACAGAGCAGACCCCGTCCGGGGATAGTCTTAGCGTCTGCATCAACGACCCCTCAAAGTGAAAGAGCAGAAAAGAAAATGATCCCTGGGTCTTAGAATAAAGCCCACTCTTTAAGGCACCTGCAAGCTCTAACTAAAATCTACCCTCCAGCTGCACAGAAAATAAATTCAATGCAATTCCCACTTAAATTATTAATATATGTGGTCACCTGGCACTGGGCATAGGAAAGAAGGGTTCCGATGCCAATACCTTGCCCCCCCATCAGCAGGATAGATCGATCGGACTTGATCAAATCTAGGGACTACAAAGGCCTCAAATAGCCAAAGACCTAGATTAGAGGATCCTTAGGAACATAATCGTGGACCTTATCCTGGTCTCCTATAATTTCCTTGGCCTGTCCATCAGGTGTGCTACGTTCCAAGCTCATCTCCATATGCCCAACACCGATTGTTGAGTTCAGCATCCTCATCTGCACGGTCGGTCTTAAGAAATGTCTGTTGGACACTGTTGAAAAAATCCAGGGTGAGGCTCCGAATATCTTGGCATCCTCAGGAGACTCCAACTAACGTCCTGTTCTCTGTGTGGAGTTTGTGAACATTCTCTTCCCAGCCACAAAAAAAAAGGACAAAATAATGTAGGAAGAAAAATTTAGGTTAGGCAATTAGAAAGTCCTTCAAAAATCTAAGTGAACTCCCAACAGACACTACAGAATTCACTTCTTAAGCTATTTTTAAGATGGTAGAAAAATCTAAAGTCTCTCAGTCCTCAAACTTGAGAACCCATGGAAGTTCTCATGGACACATTCTTGTGGAAAAAGATCAAATAGGTTCATTTTTAAAAAAACATTTAAGACTTTTTCCTTGTAGCATTTAAGATGAATAATTTTCTTATGTCCAAGAAGGAATCCGCACCCATGACACCAAAACCATGTATCAAATCCAAAGAGAAGGTGCTCAGGTGTGTCACGGCAACGCCTGCTTACTACTCCTCAGTCTTCCCAATGGTGAGTGCTCTGAATGCTCAAGTACTCCCAAGCCTGCGTTTTTTCCAGAGTTACATAAATGCAACACAAGAAAATGGTGTACCTGGAAAATGTCTCTACTGGGAGACAAACAGCATCTCAAATTGATTTTTTTTCTCCTTTTCTTTTCTCGAGACAGGGTCTTACTCTATTGCCCAGGCCAGAGTGCAGTGGCGTCAGCCTAGCTCACAGCAACCTCAAACTCCTGGGCTCAAGCGATCCTCCTGCCTCAGCTTCCTGAGTAGCTGGGGCTACAGGTGCATGCCACCACACCCAGCTAATTTTTCTATCTTTTGTAGAGATGGGGTCTTGCCATGTTGCTCAGGCTGGTCTTGAACTCCTGGCCTCAGGTGATCCTCTGGCCTCAGCCTCCCAAACTGTTAGAATTACAGGCATGAGCCACCGCACCTGACCTTCAAATTGATTTTATTGAGGCAGACAAAGGACAGGGTTTCTATGATTGTTTCTAGTAGCAATTCTGTGACTTTGAGTAATTCCTCTTAAATAAGTAACACAGAGGACATGGCTGTAGTCCCAGACACCTAGTAAATGTTTGCTAAATCAGAACATTTACCATCAGCCTTGCTAAACCTGACACTATTCTAGTTCCAACTAATGACATAGTGTCATTAGCAGCAACTTGACTCTAGGTGACAACAGGCTAATGCACTCATCTGTTATTAACGTGGATCTGTCAGGTGTTCTGTGGCTGCCAGGAAGAAATAAAAGGTCCTACTGAAGTCAGGACTTGCCAGTGTTCCTGGAACCTTAGTGGGCAAGACGCTTTGCCCAAGCTCCAGAGGAGAGGGATGAAGGGAACTGGAACACCTGAGGCACCTGTAAGGACGCATCTTTAAAATCATTTCCTAACTATTCTGCTGATAGTTGCACTTTACTTATGTGGATAATCCAGGTGGAAAAATTCCTATTTTGTCCTGAATTATGAGAGTCATTATCGCCGAGCCAAATGAAATATAAAATACCATCTTGGCTGGGTGTGGTGGGTGAGGCCTGTAATCCTAGCATTCTGGGAGGCCGAGGCCAGAGGATCGTTTGAGGCCAGGAGTTCAAGACCAGCCTGAGGAACATGGCAAGACCCTGTCTCTGCAAAAAATAGAAAAATTAGCCAAGTTTAGTGGTACACACTTGTAGCCCCAGCTACTCGAGAGGCTGAGGCACGAGGATCACTTGAGCCCAGGAGATTGAGGTTGTTGTGAGCTATGATGACTCCACAGCACTGCAGCCTGGGTGACAGAGTGAGACTCTGTCTCAAAAAAAAAAAAAAAGCCATTGTCATGGCACTCTCTTTAGTCACAAGCCACACCTATGTAATGACCACAGCAGACTCAATTTAAAGAAATGCCATAGAAGAATTTGCTATTAGTACGATTCCATCAGCAAGACAGCTAAAGGATCAGGTGATCTATTTGTCAGGCTTACAGACAACTTTCCATTGCATTTCGAACACAAAATGCCCACATACCTTAAAAATTAAATTCCAAGTGGTAATTAAACTAGAATCATACTGTTTTTAGAAATGTCTTTATCATGGAACTTACATGAGAAAGACTGTTTAAGTAAAACCTAGCTGCCAAGGAAACTTTTAGAAAAATCTTTAAACCAAAACTCTATCTGAAGGAAGGTGCTGGAATGACCTGCCAATTAATTTTACAACAGGAAGCTGATGGTCGTCTAAAAAAACGGAAAGGGCATCAGTGAGCACTAACCTGACCTGGGTTTCCTACAGCGTATCTCCAATTTCGGGAGGCTCATCACCTACCCAGGTCTCTTGAAAAGTTCCTGGTAACACAGCCAAGGTAACTAAAGACTTTTCGCTTGATCAATACCTGGAGCGCCATCTAAAACAGGAAAATTAGAACAAAGTCAGAAGCTAGTAACACTTAGGGGGTGCAGCGCAACTTCGGCAGAAGCTGTTCAGGGCGCATGCTCACTAAGCTTGAATGCACAGTGTATTTCCTTTCCTGAAACACCGGATTAAAAAAATTCTCTCTCTATTCTACTTCGGCATAATCTGGATACACGTATGTTAGACATTCAAACAGACCTCTAAATCAAATTATGTATTATAACATTTAAAATCAGTAAATGGCCAGGCAGTGGCTCAAGCCTATAATCCCAGCACTCCGGAAAGCCAAGGCAGGGGATCACTTCAGGCTGGGAGTTCGAGACCAGCCTGGATAACATAGCGAGACCTTGTCTCTACAAAAAAAAAAAAAAAATTAGCCAGGCGTGGTGGCACCTATAGTCCCAGCTACTTGGGAGGCTGAGGTGGGAGGATCGCTTGAGCCCAGGAGTTCCAGGCTACGGCGAGCTACGATTGCACCACTGCACTCCAGCCTGGGTGACAAAGTGAGACCCCGTCTCTTAAAAAAAAACAAAAACAAAAAAATCAGTACATAGAGTCATTTTTAAATTATGCTAACAAATCTTAATTAGCATTCAAATCTTACCCAAAGTTTAACATGTTTGAGTGATGTGGTTTTAAAATTTTAAGACATCCACTGTTTTAGAAAATCCGGATAGGTTTGAAACCACACAGAACACTTCTTAGAGGAAGACCGAGGAAACAGGGCCATGCTCCTGATTTGGGACATCCTTGAGGATGCCACAGTAAACCTGCTGTGTCAAATCACTGGATGGGTAAAGGCAACATTATTAATAGAAAATAGGCCGGGCGCGGTGGCTCACGCCTGTAATCCTAGCACTCTGGGAGGCCGAGGCGGGCGGATCGTTCTGAGCTCAGGAGTTCGAGACCAGCCTGAGCAAGAGCGAGACCCCGTCTCTACTAAAAAATAGAAAGAAATGATATGGACAACTGAAAATACATATATAGAAAAAATTAGCCCGGCATGGTGGCGCATGCCTGTAGTTCCAGGTACTTGGGAGGCTGAGGCAGGAGGATCGCTCGAGCCCAGGAGTTTGAGGTTGCTGTGAGCTAAGCTGACGCCACGGCACTCGCCCCAGGCAAGAGAGTGAGACTCTGTCTTGGAAAAGAAAAAAAAAAAAAGAAAAAAAAAGAAAAGAAAAAAGAAAATGACTTTAATATAAAGATTTTTCAGATCATACTTTTGGTGACTTTATGAAGTAGACAGGACTACTCTTATAAAGCTCATCACGAGGCCTTGCACCTCATGGGAACTCATTCTAAATATTTGATTTAATTTTTACAACAGGAAAACAGAGGCACAAATATTTAGATGACATGCACAGTGAGTAATACCTGCCTATTTCATGAGATTGCTCTAAGGATACGATTACATAATATGCAGAAAAGCACATTATAAACTAAAAAGATCTAAATAAACATAATAAATGCCTAGGCTCCCACAGTAAAGAATAAAAGTACGATTTAGTCATGGCCACCACATTTATTCCCTAAAAGATACTTCTCAAAGGCTAATGTGACAGACACCGCCTGATCTTGTCCAAGAGCAGGTTCTCCTTAGGCAGGTCTGGGGCTGGGCAGGGC
>RJWJ010019282.1:0-30537 GCA_004363605.1 Indri indri | reverse complement strand
AGTCTGTTGTTGGGTAGAGTTTTCCGTGTACATGTTAGGTCCAGTTGGTTTATGGTGTTGTTCAGGTCCTTTATTTCCTGCTGATCTTCTGTCTGGTTGTTCTATCCATTTTTGAAAGTGGTGTGTTAAAGTCTCTATTATTGTAGAACTGCCTATTTCTCCCTTCAATTCTGTCAGTGTTTGCTTTATAGTATATATTTTGGAGCTCTGATTTAGTCCATATGTATTTATAATTATTTTATCTTTTTGGTGAATTGACCCTTTATTAATATATCATGACCATTTTTGTCTGAGCTTAGTATTGCCATCCCAGCTCTCTTTTAGTAACTATTTGCAAGGAATATCTTTTCCCATCCTTTCACTTTCAACCTTTTTGTATCTTTGGATCTAAAGTGAGTGTCTTACAGACAGCATATAGTTAGTTGGATCTTTTTTTAAATCAGTTCTGCCAATCTCTTTCTTTCGATTGGAGAGTTTGCTTACATTTAAGGTAACTACCCCGTAAGGAAGGACTTCTGTCATTTTGGATTTGTTTTCTGTTTGTCTTTTAGCTGTGCAGTCCCTCATTTCCTCCACTACTGCCTTCTTTTGTGTTTAGTTGATTTTTTGTAGTGACATGTTTTGATTCCCTTTTCTATATATTTTATAAATATGTTCTTTGTGTTTACCATGGAAATTGTATCTTTTTGTGAATTCTTTAAGTCTTTAGAAGTTATCTTTACTATTTGGTGAGCATATAGGAACTTTTTCATATTAAGGTTGGTATAGCTCATATACTTTTTCATATTAAGGGTGGTATAGCTCATATACAGACAACTGACCCAGCTTAAAAGTGGAGAAACTTGGCCAGGCATGGTGGCTCACGCCTATAATCCTAGCACTTCAGGAATCCAAGGTGGGAGGATTGCTTGAAGCCAGGAGTTCGAGACCAGCCTGAGCAAGAACAAGACCCCATCTCTACAAAAACAGAAAAACTGGCCAGGCGTGGTGGCATGCCTCTAGTCCCAGCTACTCAGGAGACTGAGGCAGGAGGATCACTTGAGCCCAAGAGTTTGAGGTTGCAGTGAGCTATGATGATACCATTTCATTCTAGCCTGGGCAGTAGAGCAAGACCCTGTCTCAAAAAAATAAAAAGGAGAAACTTTAAGGGCAGATTCTAGGATTCTTCCCTTAGATTCCTAAAAATTCAAATAAATAAGTCCCCACCAGGAAAAATTGGTTCTCCTGTATTTTTTTACCTTTCTGTCTCCTAAAAATCCAAGTGATGTGTCAGTACTTACTTCCAATATTTATTTGTTTATTTTGCTTATCATAAGTGTAGATCATATTACATTACCTTTAGTAAAATCTACTTTCAAAAATATTGTCATTTTTTTGCTTGGTTTTGAATGGCCCTTAACTTTAATCTGCATTTGGGCAGGGATGCCTACCCTCTGCAACTGGTCCTTTCCCTCAGATTCATCTCATACATGAAGAGAATTACCATTTTAAGACACATCTGAACTTCCCAGATACAGTCAACTGTATATGTTCACATCACATATATTCTCAAAATAAATGGTATATCTTATCTCATGTCCTCATGAGAATGAATATTTTAGCTTTTGTATGACTGATGAATGTTAAAATGTTAAGTTATATGATTTGTGCAAATCTGAAGTTTGTAAATACACAGGTATAACAGCAAAATATTATCAGATATTTTTCTTGACAAATTTGAAAATTAATAATTTTTCTCTTTACTTATATTTTATTATATTGTTATTCCATGCATTCTATGTTGAAATCATGACTGTGACCATATACAGGCTTTATTATAGCTGTGTTCTTCTATCTGTAATTTTGAAGGCCTTTATGAGTTGCCAGATGGTCAGTGGGTTATGAAGCCAGTTTGGCCAACCAGGCCTCCTGCCTGCTTTCCATTCATTTATTTAACATTTATTGTGTGAGGTACTGTGTTTGATGCTGTGAAGACACAAAAATGAATGAAACAGTACCTGCCCTAAAGGGTTTTACAGTCAATTAGGTAAAGTGACATATGTGCAGATAATGACAGTACAGAATTAACTATGACAAAGACCATTTGAGAAATAAAACAAAGTTCTTTTCTGTTAAATATCCCAGTTACTTCAAGCAGGCAGTGTCGATCATGGAGCCTTTGAGTGTAGGCCTTTTGAGTTTATCCCTGACAGTAGGTATATTTTAGAAGGTAGAAATGTTCATTGAAGTTGTCATTCCAAACAGAAGCAATAGAATGAACAACAGCATTGAACCAGAGATAATTCGGACCACAAGAAGCAGTGATTAAGGGAGTTCTAGAAGGAGTAGTAGAGAAATGAGTCAGCAAAGGTAGATTAAAGCTGGAATAAGAACGCCTTTAAAGGCTAAATTTAGACTTTATCTTTTAGGCTTCAGGGAGTTTTGTATTACAAAGTGACATCATCAGAGCTGTGTGTTAGATGGGGCATGCAAGCTAGTTAAAAGGTTACTTCCATAGTCACGCTGGGAAAACGTGAAGGTCTGAATGAAAACAATGGCAGTGAGAATAGAATTGTGGAGATACAATCAACAAGATTTGGTGACTAATGAAAAGTGAAAGGTAAGAGAGAATGAGTCAAAATGTACCTGCAATTTTGAGTCTGACTGACTTGGAACATGAAAATTGAACAGATAAGACGGAAAGTGTGTTGTTTTGGACATAGCGAGCTTCTCCAGCGTTTGGAAATGTCACTGCGGGGCAGGGTCTGCTTGAGTAAACTGCTGCTGCTTGTTCACGATGGATGTGACCTGAGCTTGCTTCTAAAACTTGTTTTTTAATTTGAGGACTTCTCAAACTTAAAAAATAAAAAGCTATGCAGAGGCTGTTTCACTGTTTTAAATAACTGCAGATCAGTGCTTTATACAAAGACAATGAACAAGAAAACCTTCCAGCTCTTCCCCAGTTTTGCTCCCAGCCTTTCACCTGCGCCTCGGTGCGCTGCCCGCCACCACGTGGGGCCGGTCCCTGCAGTGCAGCCTGTCTCAATCGACCTGTGCTGTAACTGTAAAAATTCATCCCAGATTTCAGAGGCTTGGTATGAATAAAGAATGTCACATACCTCATTAATAGTAGTTTATGTTAATCGTATGTGTAAGTAGAATATTTGGGATATTGTTTCACCGCCTTCCTAGTACCACCCACGTGTCAGGTGGTTCGCTGGAGGGACTCGCGGGACCAGCGTTCGTTTGCACCGTGCTCACGGCTTGACTGGTGACCGTGAAAGGGCGCCGATGGGATCGGCGGGGGAGAAAGACCGTGGAGCCTTGAGGGCTCCTTGCGCGGTCGTCCGCATGCGCTCCCTTCTGTGGGGGGCACCGTGAGCATTGCCTGTTTCACCAACAAAAGATGCGGCCGGTTGTATGCAGTGTTTCTGCCCTCAGAAGCCCTTTACAGACTCAGTACCCAAAGATTTTACTGGGCTCTGGTCACATAGGCAGGAAAGCAAATGTTTGGTATAACAGCATTTTTACTCAAACTCTAGGCACAATGAATCTCCCTTATCTGTTAGGGAATGGGGGACACCGGGTTCACAGACGCCAGCCGAGGGCAACCTTGCACGCAGAACCTTCTCAAGGAGAGCCTCAGGCCTGTTGTAATGCTAACTCTTTCTGCACAGATATGTTAGGTTGAATAAGCTGTATAAGTAAAATTAATCCACCCACTTTCTTTTACTTTTTAATGTGGCTATCGCTCACATTTTTGACTCATTTGGGCAGCACTGGTCTAAATCTGAGATAAGAAATTCTTCTCTAATGTGTTATAGTTAAGGAATTTTCTGTACATACACTAGTAGTTTTTTGATAATATAAATCTGAGAATTAAACAGGTGAAAAATCTCCCTCAAGTGATCTCTGTATATTAAGTAATCACTAAATGTAAGACTAAGTTGTAGGGCTGTAATAGACTTAACTCCATAGACCAAATTTAGCTTTATTATCCAAGAACAAGAAAAAACTGCCCTCCAAAAAAATGCATGTGATCAAAATAAGGGATTTCACAGAATTTTGTAAAAATAAGAGTCCCAGTTTGAAAATCTACATTTGCTAAGCCCATCTCAGAGCTCAAAACAGTAAATTTTTACATGGCTATCATTAATTCAAATTACTGAACTATTTCTTTTGTTCTCTAAGCTGTTAATGATTTGTAATTGTTAGGATTCCACCCATGAAAACAGTTACTATTTCAGAAGGGTTAGATGGGCTAATTCTGCATGAGAGATTCATTTCATGCTTACCCATTGAAGATTGCAGATGTAACTAAAATAGTATAACTTTGCTAAAATGGATGATAGAGAATAGCAATCAGGCCATGTTTGACTTCTTCCCAGGCGCCAAATACTAATATATACCTCTCTCTTTAAGAAAGGGTATGGTTTTAGGAAAATAATTTTTAGGACTAGAACTGTGAAAGCAGAAGATATTTTTGGTAGGATAAACGCATAATGTGATTTTTGGTGGCATATTGCCTGTGGGCCCCCTGCAGGCTCGTTTGAAGGACAGAACTGGTTTTCAGCATCATTACCACTTCTCATCAAAAGTGGAGGGAGCTGAAACCCTAACCCTCCTCTCCCACACCGTGACCCAGTAGCAGGTAGGATGGATAGTGAGTCCTCAGGCTGTAAGTAGAGAGAAGTTCATAATTGGCACTATTTTTGCTATCTCTCCATTATTTATAAAGACTTATAGTTCAGCCATTTTATTGTAGTTTTATTGAAGCGTGTCATTAATATTCCATATCAATAACTGATTCCTTGATTCTCATTTTAAATAGCCGTGCTTATCCAATGAAAAGCCATAAAGCTTAATATAGTTGTAATTATAAATATGTCTCACATTTCTGTGAAACAAAATCTGACAGTATCAATGCTGTTTTCTAATTATTTTAAATAATATGGAGAGTTATAAAGAATCTATAATAAATCTGTAATATGGAGAGTTATAAAGAATCGGTAATAAAAATTGAGAGTGTTTTCCTCTCACTGTTCAATCAATGACACAAAGCAGAAAACCTGTTTTTAGCTCACTTTTGAAGTTATAAAGCTATCAAAGTGTGGTCACATAATGATCTGTGAATAAACTTTAAAAACTAGGCCAGGCACAGTGGCTCATGCCTATAATCTGGGAGGCTGAGGCGAGAGGATCTCTTGAACTCAGGAGTTCGAGACCAGCCTTAGCAAGACCAAGACCCCATCTCTACTAAAAATAGAGAAAAAAATTAGCCAGGCTTGGTAGCTAGCATCTGTAGTCCCTGCTACTCAGGAGGCTGAGGCAGGAGGATCGCTTGAGCCCAGGAGTTTGAGGTTGCTGTGAGCTAGGCTGATGCCACGGCACTCTAGCCCGGGCAACAGAACCCTGTCTCTGTTGACAGCCCTTTATCCCTGTCTCAAAAAAAAAAAAAAAAAAACAAAAAACTAATGATAGTTTTACTCAGAAAATGAGAATGCCAAGGAGCCACAGTGCTAATTATAGCCTTATTCTACTTGTCTTAAAAACGGCTTATTCCCTGCATCCTCATTTGTGAGCTAGATAAAATAGGTAGTAGAATTAGAATACAATGTATAGTATGATGATAAAATTATGGTATGCTATACAAATGAAAACAGAAAACTCCAGTTTGTAGAAATGAGGAACTCAAAAATGTTATGTGTTTCTCTAGGCCATTTTTTATATTTTAAAGTACCTCCATCTGTATAATATCTTTTATGATATCTATGACACAAATGAAGTAGGTTCACTAGTTAATTTTGTAGAGTAAATGAAACCACCATACCTCTTCATTCCCTGCCCTCAATCTGATGGCTTGTTTATGTAACTAATACATACTTTCCTTATGAGGAGCTTTGAAAACATTAGTGTTTTCTAAGAATAATGAAGTAATTAGTTGAATAGTTTGACAGTCTCTGAATAAATTATTAGGGCTGGGCGTGGTGGCTCATGCCTGTAACCCTAGCACTTTGGGAGGCAGGAGGATCACTTCAGGCCAGGAATTTACAGCCAGCCTGGGCAACAGCGAGACCTTGTCTCACAAAAAAATTAAAAATGAAAAAATTAGCTGGGCATCATGATATATGCCTGTAGTCCCAGCTTTTTGGGAGACTGAGGCAGGATCACTTGAGCCCAGGAGTTTGAGGTTGCAATGAGCTATGATGATACCACTGCACTCTAGACCAGACAGCAGAACAAGACTCTGTCTCAATTAAAAAAAAAAAAAAATTATAATAAAAAATAAATTACTTGTTAGTTATGTACGTCTTTTTGCACTTAGATTAAGAACAAAAGTATCAATATGATTGAGAGCACTAATTTCACAGTCTCATCAAATTATAGAACCTGAGATACACTGTGCTCCATCCCACTCATTTCAAAAGAGGAAGGTGAGGCCAAGGGGGTTAAATGCCTTAACATATGCAGATGAGCTGATAACAGAAACAATTTATATTGATTACTAGTCCCTTGTTTTTTCTATTTTCTGCTGTACAGCACTGTTGCCCGCGTTACTCACTGACCTATTTTAGACTCTTCGGTCATGAAAGCCACCTGGGAGTTATCCTTGAACTGTGGTGGCTAAGTACTCAGCAAACGAACCAGCTTCAAAGTTTAGTGCGAAGACTCTTTAATTCTATGTAGATAAACAAATCGTGCCTAAATTCACCTGTAAGTTGGTTTACGGTGGGGAGGGTGAAGGGATACACAAACCCTAGTTCATAATGACTATAGATTATTAACCTGTTAGACTGGAACTTGGGTAAGTAATACCTCATAGGATATTAAAGAAAAATTATTTTTGCATTCTAATAGCAAAGCAATTTTCGATATTCTGTGTTGACCTACATTTATCAGATTATGTTTAGGGGTTTTCTGGGGGCCTGTTTTTCCAGCCCATGTTCAGAGCCAATTGGGAAGTAGACAAGCGGGTAAGGCAGGAGGTGGAAAATGGCGGCTTTGTTACTGTTATGATAACGTACTGCAGTTGGAAAATGCGGTCATGCATTTCAAAACTTCCTATGACTGTGTCCTAAAGAGAGCGTCTTCCCTTTGAAGGGAAAAAAATACGAAACTTGTGGCCATTTTCTTAATGAGGTTCATTGTATATTAAGAGAAAGATATTACAATATTTGGGGAAAAAATCCCACTTGTTCAGTAAAATTTTATTGTTTTATTTTATTTTTGCTTACCTACCACAGCAGTATTTCCCAATTTTTAAAAAAATTATTAAAAAAAATTTTTTTAAGAGACAGGTTCTCAGTCTTTCACCCAGGCTGGAGTGCAGGGGCGTGATGACAGCTCACTGCATCCTTGAACTCCTGGGCTCAAGTGATCCTCCTGCCTCAGCCTCCCGAGTAGCTGGGACTATACATGCCTGGCTCTGTCCATTAAAATTTTAGACACTAATTGTAACTTGAAAAGGAATTTTGAAAAGAAAATATAAAAAATATTTGAGATACGTCAATATAATACAGAGCAAAACTCAATTCTCCTTCCTTGATGAAGCACATATTTTCTGTAAATCAAAGCTATAGTATCTTTTAAGCAGGAAATACATTTTATCCAATTATAATTTTAGAAGTCAGAATTGTTAGGTGAGGTTTTTGGGCTTCTGTTACACTCTATAATCTTGTTTAATGGGGGAAATATTAAGCTGCCTTACTTCAGTTTTTTGTTTGTTTCTTTACACCGACATACTATATCTGAGGCGCATAGGTGGCCACCATGAAAGGAAAGAAGGAGACATTCCAGACATTCCTGTTCTTTCAACAGGCTGAAAGAACAATGTGTATAAAATATGAAAATACATGGTATATACTCCATATACCTTTACTGTCTTTTTAAATTACTTTTTAATTCAGAATAGTGGATTTTTTCCCTTTTTTTAATCATGGTAAAATAAATGGTTACCATTTTAACCATTTTAAGTGTACAGTTCAGTGGCATTAAGGACATTCACACTTTTGTACAACCATCACCACCATCCATCTCTAGAATTTTTTTATCATCCCAAACTTAAACCGATTACCCATTAAATACTAACTCCCCTTTTCCCCCTCTTTCCAGACCCTGGTAACCTCTATTTCACTTTCTGTCTCAATGAATTTGCCTCATATAAGTGGAATCATGATATTTCTCATACAATACTTAATCCATAATGATACAATAATTATGCTAAGTGAAATATTTGACTTATTTCACTTAGCATAATGTTTTCAAGCCTCATCCATGTTGTAATATCATTTCTTTTTATGACTGAATAATATTCCATTGTCTTACAGATACCACATTTTGTTTATCCATTCATTCATTGATGGGCATTTTGGTTGTTTCAACCTTTTGGCTATTGTGAATAATGCTGCCATAAGCATCAGTATGCAAGTATCTGTTTGATTTCCTGCTTTCGATTCTTTTGGGCATATATCTAAAAGTAAAATTGTTGGATCTATGCAACAACAATCTGTTTAACTTTTTCAGGAGCTTCCGGTTTCCCACAATTGCTACACCATTTTACATTCCCAGAAGCAATACACAAGGGTTTCAGTGTCTTCACGTTCTTGCCAACACTGTCTTTTAAAGTTTTGGAAACATTTACCAGATTATATACTAGTTCCATAAGAACTGTGGGAAATACATTCATATTGTCATTACGTTAAAAATGACCTTTTGGTGACTAGCATAAGAAAAAGTTTGTATGAGCCAGCATCAGAGAATATTGATGTTTTTCTTACTGTTTGTGTAGTATGGAGTAGATTCATGGAAAGGCCTTCGAGTTAAGAAATTGCTCCTAAAGTCACATTCTTAAGCGTAAAATAAATCAAAAGTTCATAATCTGCATATCTGTTTTAGCAACACAGTTTTCTCTTTTCCTTCAGCTCCCTGCACAGGTGGCACTTTCTTTTGTCACAGCAACATGTGCATTAACAATTCTTTAGTCTGTAACGGTGTTCAAAACTGTGCCTACCCTTGGGACGAAAACCACTGCAAAGGTGAGTCCGACGTAAAGGCCAGCCTTTTTGAGAAAAAAAATGGCTGTTGCCTTTCATCAAGAAAGACTTAAAATGCTCTTTTCTGTAACTGTGCTTAGCGTAACTGCTTTGGCAGAAATGGAAACATGTATATGTTCTTTTAAATGGATTGTAAACTTCTAGGATGTGGTCAAAGCAAAGAAAAATACTTATTCTCAATGAAACCAATTTTTGTTTACAAACTGTTTTTTACCTTAAGTTGTTCAAAAATGTTATCATGATATTTCCTGCCCTTATTTTCTTACTGTTACTGAAGTTTGTCATTTGTATTGTAAAGATATCTTACTTAGTTATCAAAATAATTTAGAGGTTAGCCTGGAGTATTGTTCTTTTTTAAATTATTAATATCTGGAAACTTTAATAAAAATCAACTGACAGATTCAGTCTTGTAGTATAAAAGTAGACCCATTCTAGGAACTGCTTTCTTAGAAAATTGCACTGAGTTTCCTATGCTATATTCCCAGCATATACTCTCTGAAAGATAAATACGGCTTGTGGTAAATAGCTGAATGTCTGCAGGCTGGTTGTCAAATCACTGTCTCAGAAGTAGTTTGTCTGCCTTTTATCCTATAAGAGTTCAGTAAATATCTTGATAAGAAAAGGTGATCTAATCTGATATGGCTGTCTTAAATACTTGACATGAAGTATTTTTAGATAGTCATTCAAAACCAGTATACCATGATAATATACCTGGGTGGGTTAGTCTGGTCATGTTAGTTCTCTCTTCCTGGTGTCCGTCAGTAGAGATACTGTGGATATACTTCAGCGTGGCAGTTGGTCAAACCTACTGTAGAGCAGACAGCTAAAACTCGATAGAACGAATGTATTTATTTTGGCATTCTGTATTTATATATTTGATTTGATTTGCAAATCATACGCATTCATGTATCTTCTGAGTAAAGGAACCAAGAACTTTATCTTCTGTGTAATCTATCTGGCTATCTTGTGATTTGTGGCTTTAACCAGAAGTCAAAATAGAAAATATAATAATCATTTTACTTGTTTAGAAACCTAATTGTAAATTTCATTGTCTGTGTATATTTGACCCAAGTGTTACCTATAAATACCTTTCAATCTGTGCCAGGACTCTTATTAATGAATTTTGAAAACCTTAACATTTCTCTTTCTCTTTCCACAGAAAAGAAAAAATCAGGACTATTTGAACAAATCACTAAAACTCATGGAACAATTATTGGCGTTACATCAGGGATTGTCTTGGTCCTTCTCATTATTTCTATTTTAGTACAAGTGAAACAGCCTCGAAAAAAGGTCATGGCTTGTAAAACTGCTTTTAATAAAACTGGGTTCCAAGAAGTGTTTGATCCCCCTCATTACGAACTGTTCTCACTAAGGGACAAAGAGGTTTCCGCGGACCTGGCAGACCTGTCGGAGGAGCTGGACAGCTACCAGAAGATGCGGCGCTCCTCCTCTGCCTCCCGCTGCATTCACGACCACCACTGCGGATCGCAGGCTCCCAGCGTGAAACAGAGCAGGGCCAACCTCAGTTCCATGGAGCTTCCTTTCCGAAACGACTTTGCACAGCCACAGCCCATGAAAACATTTAATAGCACCTTTAAGAAAAGTAGCTACACCTTCAAACAGGCACACGAGTGCCCTGACCAGGCCCTAGAGGACAGAGTAATGGAGGAGATTCCCTGTGAAATTTATGTCAGGGGGCGAGAAGATTCTGCACAAGCATCCATATCCATCGACTTTTAATCTTCTACTAAAGGTGACGTTAATTATTAAGTATGTATGTATGCACCCTACAGAGCACCCATGCTGTTTTCCGCGGCCAACCCTTTTTCCTGTCAAAACTAGGAAGACCTTTATTTACCCATAACCTCCTGTGGTATGTTTTTATTCTCTCTCGGGCAGTCTATATGTGTTAAACCAACCAAGGAGCTTACTATATTCAGTAGAAAAAATAGCAATCATCTGTTGCCTGGCATCATACAAAGAAAGCACCACCAGTCAAATAGCATTTGAAGAGAGGAGTGGTTTTGCTGAACCACTCAAGGTTCAGGCTGCCTGTTAGTTCCAGCATCAGGAATACTCCCCTTGACTGATCTAGCTCTGTCAATATTTTGATCCCACAATAAACTCAAAAATAAGATTTTTCTTTACATGTGTTTTATTTTTTTCTCTAAATTTAATTTGTTTTATAAGCCTATAGTTTTACTATTTCAGTTTCTTACATAAATCTAAGTTGGTTAATATACCACATACTTCAATGTAGGCATTTGTTCTTGAATTTGTCAAAATATAGCTAGTTACTGTGCCAATGAAGACCCAGTTATGGTTCATCCATCTGTTTCTTCTGGACTGTTTTCTATAGTTCTGCCTTTTAATTACTGGATCCTTAGTCTTTATTCTCTGTGAGAAGTAGTAGATGATGTGATTTATCACCTTTAAATCATGTTTTGTCTTAGTTATACTAGAAAATTACATAATCCTGTGATGTATGCACCATTGCCATTTATGACTAAAAATTTGAGAAAGATAAAAACTTCTGGTCCTGGCACGGTGGCTCACGCCTGTAATCCTAGCACTCTGGGAGGCCGAGGCAGAAGGATTGCTTGAGCTCAGGAGTTCGAGACCAGCCTGAGCAAAGCAAGACCCTTTCTCTACTGAAAATAGAAAAATTAGCTGGGCGTCGTGGCATGCGCCCATAGTCCCAGCTCCTCGGGAGGCCGAGGCGGGAGGATCGCTTGAGCCCAGGAGTTTGAGGTTGCTGTGAGCTATGATAATGCCACTGCACTCTGCTGGGGTTGGCAGAGCAAGGCTGTCTTTAAAAAAAAAAAAAAAAAAAAAATACTCTGGCAAGCCTTTGAAATTTCCCAAGTTGGTCATATTCATTGACAGCCCATCCATTCCTGTAAACAGAGCCATTCACTTTTTGGAAGGCCTGTAATTATGTTTATTTCCAATGTTTCTCATCATGAGATTGTGTTTTCTATTATTTTTGTAAAATGATTACTTGGCTCCCTTTGTATTGGTTTATCTTACAGCATATGGTAACCAACATTATATGAGAGTTAAAGGGAAATTTCTGGGAAACTGTATGGCCTTTGCATTGCCTCCTACTTGGGACAGTACGTTTTTCCAGCTCGTATCAAGAATAATAACTTCCACTTTTTTTTAAACCACTTTTGACCTTTTTTTATGGTATGTAAAACAATAATTTATAAACATAGTATAAAAACTCATTGTGGTTTTTTTAGACCTTTGATATTACTTGATACTGTACAAACTATTAAATCAAGATTTAAGACCTAATGACAGACTTCTTTCAGTGTTGGCATTAGCAGCTTTGTATGCAAACATGCTATGATGGAACTATCCACTATGACTTACTGTAAAGACCTTGGTAATGTGTACATAACCTTTTACTTTCCTTTCGTTACTGTATTTAGTTTTTGAAAAAGTTTTCACTGTGTGATATTTATTGCTCTAAATCCCTACACAAATTCTATATTAAAATATACATTGTACATGATCCTTCAATCATGTTATTTGTGGCACTGAGATTTTGGATCTTAAGATATGTACGGAAAGGAATTCATTTGTCAAATAGTAACTAATACAGACATGCCACTTAAAAGAGGTAAATTCTCACTTCCAATATTTTTTGTAGTAAATTCTCAATGAAATGAGAAGTTGAAGTTGCACTGGATTTCATTAACTCTTTTAAATATTACATAGATGTGTTCTCATAGATTAGCAAAAGCTGACCTTCAATATGATACACATATAACACTGCCTCAAAATGTTTCTTATATCAATTTTTTTTATTTTTAACAAGGTAGGTAATATTTAGGAGATAGGAAAACCTCATAATATATTCATGATTTAAATTTGTTTAAAAATTAGCATAATTTCCTGTTTTAAAAATACAACTTGGAAAGGTTAAAAAGACTTTGTGAATATAGTGTTCAATGAAGTAATAGCACAGATGGTTAAGTTCTTTCAATAGTTATGTTGAATAGGCATTTTTGTAGGTAACTTATGCCAGCCAACATTTGAACAGCATAAGAAATACTTAATATAACAACTATTATCTCACTCTTCATGATGATGAAAGGGAAATCAGCATATTTTCAATGTAAAATTATGTCCATTATAAAAATAGCTGTGAAATCCATTTTTTTATTGAAATCCATTTTTAACCTCTAGATTACAGTAGAAAATAATAGTATGCTTAAATACATTCTCTATAGTCACTTGCAACTATATTTTTATTTTTGAAATTTGTTTCCTGTTTTCTTTTAAAAGGTCGTGAAGAGGCCTACAAAATACAGAGCCTTTAAAGAAGATTTAACGGTAAAACAGCACAAAAGTACGTGGTTTCATTCAACTCAGCAAGTAAAGCTTGGACAATAAATTTGGTTCTAAATTTTCTTGCTGCTAAAACAAAAGAAACAGTTTTTGCTTTTCACAGTAGAAAACAAACATATCTACAAAAGCAAGCCAGTTTTCTCTTGAACTAAAGCATGAGGGTTTTTATATAAGACAACATTTCTTTAGAATTTAAAAAAGATGCCGAATGCAGAGAAAGGTCATAATGCAAATCTTAACCCAGCGAAGGCATGATTTAATGTAGTCTAGGAACACTGGTTTCTGATCAGTCTGTTTTCAGGGACAGAACTAAGGAAGCAGATGATCAGTAAGTAAGCCTGCCTTACTGCAGATGTTACATGCCTTCATTGAACTATATAGGTGGGTGTTAGATCTCATTTATTTTGTAGTCAAACATTTTGTCTATATTTAGGAAGAAAAGAGGATGGAACTAATAAATTCTAGGCATTATTATGAAAATAATGCTAACTGCTGTATATATAGTCTTTGAGATCAGTGGGAAAACTTTACAAATTGTTTACTAAAGTGAAAGCCATAAACTTAAGTAATGGGAGACACGATTTAGCCATCAATTCTGAAACAGCATAAAGGACAGCTCTATAATATTGTCATGGTTATCTTTCATCCCAAATATAACACAAGATGTCAACCCCCAAGTGCCCACAAATTAATTGCAGGAAACGTACTAATCCCAATTCTGAAGTATAGGACTAAAGTGTGCTATTTCTTTAGCAGGGGAGGAATATTAAATCTAAAGGCTTAACAAAAAGCAAAAAGTTTTCACATTTCGTATCACGAAAGAGATTTAAAAGGCTCCTTTAACAGCGCTTCTGTAGTGTCATGTGTCATATAATTGTTAGGCATTAAAAGAACCTCCTAAATGTCTGCCTCTGAACATTTTTATAGTTCTGCTCCTGTCTGAGAAGGATACCTCCTTGTTTCGGGAGCATGTTAACTGGTGAGACGGGATAGGAAAAGCCTGGTCGTGATTGCAGGAGTAATTCTCCATCGAAGGAGATTGTGTGCTCATTGCAAAATGGCATCTGCTGTGTTGTTCATGTTACTTTGTCGCAAGTACGAAAAATAATATGCCTTGAATCATGCTGATTAGACCCAAAAGGAACTTTGAGTTTTCGGTGTTTTTAAAGATCCCAGGAAGATGATCTGTTCCAACTTTATTAATGAGAAGACTGGAGCCCAAAGAAGTAAAGTGAGTACCCATGTCTCAGAACTCCTAGCCCAGCACTCTTTCTTTGTTTCTGCTGTCTTGTTGCTTTTCCCAGCTAAAAATTGTAAAAGTTAAGCAGTCTAAGTAGCAGCCCGGATGTTTCATGTAAGCTTGTCAATCATTTTGATTTAAAATGTAATTTATTCTATAATAGTTTTTTTCAAAGCATTATATTTCACCTTTTTTTCTTTATGTACATAATACTGTGTTATTTTACAGTTGTGTTGCCATGATTCCTTGGCACCTGAAAACTCTGCAAGACAATTACTGTGAATTCTTAATAAAAAATGTTTAACAGTGTATAGGCTTGATAGTAGACAGAGCTTCTGTGTTTTTGCTTTTGTGATCTTTTTTAAATCTAAAAGAAACAATGTATACACTAGAAATTAAACACTTGTGTGCTATATCTCTTGAGTTTCAGAGAATGCTTTGAGTTCTGAGCCACTGTAAATGACAGGGTGACCTCAGATATCTTTTTTAGTTTCCTGCAAAATCAGTCTTCTATGTTTTGTACACCTTTACTATAACAACTCAAAATTCTGAATTTGTTTTACTAACTTTTTAAATATATTTCTGCAATTCATTTAATGACTACAAAAGCCCAAGAAGCTCATGACTAGGGTGTACATTTAATATGTACTGTCTAGAGTAAATTTTTCAAAAACAAAAAAACATGCAAGAATTCTCATATGCTTAATCCTGGATTTGACACTTTACAGAAAAGAATTTTGACCCTTGACCTGGAATTAAAAATTTGTGTTTAGAGTTCCTTGTTTGCCTTCATTTCTAAAGTCTCTAGAAGTTCTACAGACTTTAGACCACTTGTGTAAGCAGAATCTGTATTTCTTTCCAGGGCAAAGTTGGTATTTTCTCTATTCACTAGCTTCCAAAATAAAATAATCATAGTTATGATAAAAAGAATAAAAGCAACCTTGTGTTATTACACTTAGAACCAGTTTATGATTTCAGATTAATTAATCTTTAGGTGCACATGAACTATTAGCTTGGTGCAAAAGTAATTGCGGTTTTAGCATTGTTGAAATTTCCCATTTGCTACTGGAATACATTATTAAGTATGGTTATGTTATACATCATCTTAATGTGCATTTCTTGCTTTATTTTTTTGCTGACATATTACTTGCTGTTTATTTTATATGTATTTTATACTATGGAAATGATGTTAGACAAAAAGCAAATTTGAGCAATTTTCTTACTTGAGTTCAAAATGGGTTGTAAAGCAGCAGAGACAACTCGCAACATCAAGCACGCATTTGGCCCAGGAACTGCTCACGAACGTGCAGTACAGTGGTGGTTCAAGAAGTTTTGCCTGCCCTGCTCTTCTATACTGCTTGTACAAAGTCTTTTCTTATTTTCAATAAATGTCAGACACTATTGAAAAAGAAAAAAAAAAAGGTTTTGCAAAGGAGACGAGAGCCTTCAAGATGAGTGCAGTGGTCATGGGAAGTTGACAATGACCAATTGAGAGCAATCATTGAAGCTGATCCTCTTACAACTACCTGAGAAGTTGCCAAAGAACTTGTCAACATCAACCATTCTCTGGTCGTTCGGCATTTGAAGCAAATTGGAATGGTGAGAAAGCTCAATAAGTGGGTGCCTCATGAGCTGACCGAAAATCAAAAAAATCATCGTTTTGAAGTGTTGTCTTCTCTTCTTGTATGCAACAACGAACCATTTCTCAGTCGGATTGTGACGTGCGATGAAAAGTGGACTGTATATGACAACCTGCAATGACCAACTCAGTGGTTGACCAACAAGTTCCAAAGCACATCCCAAAGCCAAACTTGCACCAAAAAAGGGTCATGGTCACTGGTCGGTGGTCTGCTGTTGGTCCGATCCACTACAGCTTTCTGAATCCCAGCAAAACCATTACATCTGAGAAGTACGCGCAGCAAATCAATGAGATGCACCGAAAACTGCAACGCCTGCAGCCAGCATCAGTCAACAGAAAGGGCCCAATTCTTCTCCACGGCAACGCCCAACCGCTCATTGCACAACCAACGCTTCAGAAGTTGAACGAATTGGGCTACGAAGTTTTGCCTCATCCGCCATATTCATCTGACCTCTCGCCAACCGACTACGACTTCTTCATGCATCTTAACACGTTTTTGCAGGGAAAACGCTTCCACAACCAGCAGAGGCAGAAAATGCTTTCCAAGAGTTCATCGAATCTCAAAGCACAGATTTTTACGCTATAGGAGTAAACAAACTTATTTCTCATTGGCAAAAATGTGTTCATTGTAATGGTTCCTATTTTGATTAATAAAGATGTGTTTGAGTCTAGTTATAATGATTTAAAATTCACGGTCCGAAACTGCAATTACTTTTGCACCAGCCTAATATTTAAAAAAATGCATTTTGTCTTAGGTCGCCTGCATGATCCATTGCGCTGTGTCCAATCTCTGAAGATGCAGGGAGGACTTGCTCAGAGTGGGCCGTCAGAGCCAAGCTGTCCTTTAGAGATGGGGAAGGCATCCACCACGGGGATAGCTGGTAAAGACAGATGAGGAGAAAGCAAAGGAAGAAGAAAAATGATAGTTACCACTGCTCTGTCTCTGCAGATAGTTACAGAGCAATTTTACTTAGTGTGACTTGGGATCAAGGAACAGGCTTTACTTAAAAGTGCTCTCACCTTCCGAGCTCTGTCGTACTCCACAGCAGCTGCCGTTAGGCCTCTGAGCCCGCACATACGTTAGTGAAGCATTTCATGTAGCTGCTGATCACTAGAAGAAATTTTCATCAGAAATCTAAGTACTCAACCGTGCTTTTCAAATCTAGTTTTATTCTTCCATTGATAAAAGTGTCCTTTATATTAAATGGTATTTTTAGAGAAGTAGTCACAAATTTTGAACTAAAAATCGACAGTCACGTGAATAGTAGGGGAGTTCTTTCTGTATCCTTGAGCTGTCACTGTTACACGCACACCTCATAAGACAACTTGGCTCTGAAAATGAGCACAAGGAACAGAGTGAACTTGCTGCGACTGGCTCGGATACACAGCCTCTAGGCCCGTGCCTTTCCAATTCAGTGTAAAGGCAGTCTTACTTCCTTAGTCATATTAACTTCTAATATTAAAACAAACGAAGTTAGCAGTAAGCAGCTTCTAAGGAGGTTCCCAGTGATCCCTGGCTGCTGATATGCTGGACCTAGTGACCTGCTTCTAGTGAGTATAACATGGCAAAAGTGACAGATGTCACTCCTGAGGTGACAGAAGGACACTCTGGCTTCTGTTTGCCTTGCCCACTCTTTCATTCTTTCTTGCTCTGGTGGTGAGATGCTCTATGGAAAGGCCCATGTGGCAAGAAATGGAGATTTCCAGCCAACAACTAACATGAAACAGATGCCGTTGCTCCAGCCCCACACAGAGAACTGGATCCTGCCAGCAGTGTGAGTGTGGAAGGGGGTCCTCCCCAGCGGAACTTCGAGATGACCGCGGCCTGCGAGAGGCGAGGAGCCACGCCCGGGTTACTGACTCAAGGAAACCAAGATAGTGTTTGTTATTTAAGCACTAAATTTGGGGTCCTTTTTTATGCAGCCATGGAACTAATGCAAAGCTAGAAAAGGAAGACAAAGGCATATCCCCAGGAAGATCTAACGTGTTTTATTTTTGCAGAAAAACTGTCAAAGCAAGATTCATCTTGGTGAATCCGGCAGCATCTGAAGAGCTGGAATAAGGACTGGTCTCCCTCCTGCACGAGCACCTGTCACCTATCTTGGTCTCCCCAACTACAAATAAAAACATACAACGAAATTTCATTCTCAAGGATAGCAAAACATATTGAAATTTGATTTTTCTGCATTTGAAATATAAATTAGGTTACAATTAAATCCTAACTCTTGAATAGTGTCCCTTTTAAGTCATCAAATCTCCTTTGAGTACGATGAAATTAGAATGAATAAAGGATAAAACTCTACTCAGATTCTAGAAAGTTATTCCCATAATTCGGTCAGCATCTTTCCTATTTCCAATCACATTAACACTGGGTTTCCTGGAGTGCAGGGCTAGTTTGCAGCTCTGTCATCACGGAGACGGCTGATTTAGAGAACAATGGAAATGCAAGCCTTTCGTGTCCAGAACCCACCCTACGCCCGAAAGGAGAAGTGTAGCCAAAACATTTCTAGGTGGAGATTTTTCTGTTGTGGTGAAAAAATAAGTAGATTTCCTGGAAGAGAATGTTTGTTTTTGCTTTGTTTTGGCCAAAATGATCAAAAGACCAAATCAGGAAAGTTTTTCTTTCTGAGTTTGGTTTCAATAGTGGGCTGAACAGCCACAACTACCTGCTGTAAGAGGAAATTTTATCGTTAATTGTATCTGTGCATAAATTTTTCCTTTGAATTTGAAGCTGCAGTTGCTGATGTCGTTTTGCCCTGTGGGTACGATTATGTCCTAAATCCTTTTCTAATGTGAATCCCTCAGCTCTTCACCACTAGAAATAGGACAGTGGCTGTGGCTTTGGAAGGAAGCTCCACTTCGTGCCCCCATCTCTGCAGGTTCTTTCCCAGCCCCCACGTTCAGTTGCTGGCGGCAGCCGTGGCCGGGCCGTCCAAGCCCTTCGCTGCGCCCCGGTCTGCTGCGGGCAGCAGAGGCGCCTGCTCGGTCGCGCGTGTGTCCCCGACGTTGCTGAATGCGCAGACCTTCCTGTCCTGCTGTCTCTCCCCCTTTCCTGAGGATCCAGCTTGCCTTTCCCCCGTTACCCGCAAACGCTCACAGACGTTTTTAAGGAAATACTACCACACCAAACCAGGTTCTCGGAAGAAACTGCCAAGCGTGTCAGTGCAGGGAAGGAACGTCCCTGAACGGTGCAGGTCGCCAGCAGGCTGAGACGTGGACAGAGAAACCGCCTCTATCGAAAGCCCTGTGTTAAAGGATGTGCCGGGAACGATTCCATCTTAAGCTGACTTTCTCACCTCTTCACCCTGGAAAAAACTGCTTCTCTTCCCGTCATCAGGTAGGCAAAGAGAGTGATAGCACGCCGTTTTTAATTGCAGGTTTGCATAAACCCGCATTTTGAGAGCATTGATTTGTTGGACTGCGATCTACACTTTAACACACGGAACTGCATTTAGGCAGCGTGCCAGATGTGTAAAGTTGGAATTTAATGGCATTTCAATAGCAGCCCCAGAATTTAGTACAGTACCACTGTTGAATACTAATGTTCCACGAGCAAGAAAACAAACAGCTTCTCTCTCAGTTACCTTTTTGACACTTTATTGAAGATGGAGAAACTGAAAGCAATTAACTATTTCATGGAAACTTCATCTCCTAAAGAAACTTCAATCAAAGGTAACCCAACATAGTTGTGGCTATGTTCATGCCACTTTAACAATCAACCAAAAATTAATTTTTAACACTTTAAAATATTAGACTGGGCCAGGCATGGTGGCTCACACCTGTAATCCCAGCATTTTGGGAGGCTGAGGTGGGAGGATCGCTTGAGGCCAGGAGTTCGAGACTAGCCTGGGCAACATAGTGAAACCCTGTTTTTACAAAAAAAGTAAAAAAAAAAAAAAAGAAAATTTGCTGGGCCTGGTGGCTCATGCCTGTAGTCATAGTTGGAGTTCAAGGCTGAGTGGGCTATGATGGCACTACTGCACTCTAGCCTGGGTAACAGAGCGATACCCTGCCCACCCCACCCCACCCCCCACTAAAAAAAAAGCTAAATGCTGTTCGATTCTATTTTTAAAAAATATTTCAGACTTACGAAAAGGCGCATGAGCAAGGAGCACCCACATACCCAGAACCCTGCTTAAGTCATCTGTGATCCCTGTCCACTTCTAGTTTCCTCCTTCCCACCCCATTCTCCCAGAGATCCTGATTTTGCTGTTTATCATTTCTGTATATGTATTGCATAGAAGGTATGTACTATTTCTCTTATTTTTGTGGATGTCTTCAGAGCTTCTCATGCATACATCAAGTCTAATATTAATATTTCTACCCTTTTCTGAACAAAACAATCATATATAATGCCTTAGCCCTACTCACCCCTCTTCCATGTTGTATGTTATTTTTGTTCAGTTATCTTGTTTTTTATGTGTTCTAAAAATGGTCAATATTTTTGTTTTTATGGTAAATATTTAGATTTTTCTCTATGCTTATCAGTTATTTTGCTCTCCATACCTTCTTGAATTGTAGACCTTACATCTAGGATCACTTTCCTTCTGCCTTCCTTTAGAAATTATTTATTGATACTGCACCTGGTGATCTGTTCCATATTTGTTTTTCTGAGAACATCTCTGTTTCCTCATTACTGTGTGATAGTTTATCTGGGTATGAAAGCCTGCATTGATAGCTGTTTTTCCTCAGTGTTTATTTCATGATCATCTGGCTTCTTTTATATATCCAAATTCCTGTTCCTGTATCTATAATCTGTCTTTCCCTCTTAAGTGATTTTATAATATTCTGTTTTGCCATTTTGCTACAATGTTTACATGTGGATTTATTTTTACATATTCTTATGATTCCGTATGCTTCTTGACTCTAAAGATATATATCCTTTGTCAATTCTGGAAAATTCTGTCTTTCATATCTTAATCTTCCAATATTTTCATCTTTTCATATTTTCATCTTGATACATATTCTCTTAGCCATGTCTAGTCTTCTGTTTAACTGACCAACATGTACTTAACTTGAGTGATTATGTTGCTTATTTCCAGAAATTCTATTTAGTTCTTTTTCAAATCTGCCTGCTCTTTCTTAATGATTTATTTTCCTGTGTTTTTAATTCTTTTTTCTCTTTAGCCATTTTATACATTTTATGTTCCCTATAATTCTATTACCTAACTTTTTTGAGGATTTACTTCTGTTATTTGTAGTCTCTGTTGACCCATGTTCACAGTGGCTGGTTTTCTTGGGTGTTTACTAATTTTCTTTTTATTGTGAAGATATCTATGAAAAGGCTTTATAACTGTGGGAATCTAATGAAGCCTGGTGTGAGTGCATTCTCTCCAGAAAAGATTTGCATAGGCTTCCAAGGGCACCTTCAACCCAGGATCGCTTTAATTTCTCATGTTGGAATTTTCCAAAAAACAGATATAATTTACTAAAGTATAATTTCCACATAATAAAATGCATACAAATTGTCAACTTGGATAAGTTTTGATAAATATATGCACACATGTAGCCACCATTACAATTAAGATATAGAACCTTTCCAACACCCCCAGAAGATTCCATTGAGCCTTTCCCCTACTGCCTAGCAACCACCGGCTTGCCTTCTGTCACCATAGAATATATTTGTGTTTTCTACATTCCATATAGATGGAATTATATGTTTTATACTCTTTTGTGCCTGGCTTCTTTCACTCTATTTTTTTCCATTAATCCATGTTGTGTGTACCAATAGTACATACCTTTTTATTACTGAGTAATATTCCATAGGTGAGTACACCCCAGTTTATGTTTTCTTCTGTATATGAATGGTTTTCACTTTGATGAAAGCTGCTGTGTATGTGTACGTTGACATATGAGTCTTTGTGTGGATATATGTATATATACCTCATGAAACTATTGAACAGTAGAATTGCTAGATTGTATACTAAGTATATTCGTACATTCTAGGAATTTGCCTCATTGTTCTCAAAGTTATACCATTTTACAATCTCACCAGCAATGTATGCTCCACATGCACAAAAACACTTGGTGTGATTTTATCTTTTTAATTTTAATCATGCTAATGAGTGTGCTATCACATTGTTTTAAATTGCATTTCCCTGATGACTGTTGATGTAGTACATCTTTGTATGTGTTTATACATCTTTTTTGGTCAGGCTTTTTTTTTTTTTTTTAAATTTTGCCAAATTTTTAAAAGTATTATTGAGTAATAGTATTAAATATTCTGAAGAAGAGTCCTATGTCACATATAATTATTGTGAGCTTTTCCTTGCTTTTATTCTCTTTTCTTTCTTTAAATATTTTAAAAATTTCATATTCTATATTCAGTAATTCCATTACCTAAATTTCTTGAGGGTCTAATTCTGTTATTTGTTATTTCTGTTGACTCTTGCTTGTAGTATTGAATAGCTTGTTTTCTTGGATGTGGCTTGCCTTTTCATGTTTTTAACCATCTCTTTCAAATAGCAGATGAAGTCCAATTTATCAATTTTTTTTCTCTCATGGTTAGTGCTTTTTGGGGACAAAATCTTTGCCCATTCCAAGATTGAAAAGATTTTCTCCTAAGTTTTCCACTGCAAGTTTTGTAATTTTAGCCTTTATGTTTAAGTCTATGATCCATTTCAAAGTAATTTTTGTGTATAGAATGGTGAAGATTTATATTCTCCATGTGGATATACATTTGTTCCAGCACATTTGTTGAAAAGACTCTCCTTTCCTCTATTAAATTACTTTGGCATCTTTGTCAAAAATCAGTTGATCACATATGTGTGGGTATATTTCTGGACTCTGCTTCTGTAAGTCCTGAAATCAGATTGTCATTTGTTCTCTTTTTTTCGAAATTGTTTTGGCTATTTGAGGTCCTTTGCATGACCATATAAATTCTAGAATCAGTTTGTCAATGTCTACCAAAAAGGTTATGGGAATTTTGTTTGGAATTGCATTAAGTTTATAAATCAATGTGGGGAGAGAACTGACATCTTAATAATACATTGTCTTCTGATCCATGATCATGATGTGTAATTCTACTCCTGCTGCTGTAACAAAATACCTTAGACTGGGTAATTTATAAACAGCAGAAATTTATTTCTCACAGTTCTGGAAATCTGGCAGCCCAAGATTAAGGCACAGGCATATTTATTGTATGGTGAGAGCTACTCTCTGACTCTAAGGTGAAGCCTTCTTCCTGCATCCTAGCAGGAAGGAAGAGATGGAAGGGCCAGGCAGCTTCTGAGGTCTCTTTTATGAATGCATTGATCCCATTCATTAGGGCAGAGCCCTTGTGGCCTAACTGCCTCCCAGAGGCCCTATACCTTAAAGCCATCACCTTGGGGTTTAAGTTCCAACAAGTGAATTTTGTAGGGACGCATATTCAAAACCATAGCATGGTGTATCTCTTTATCTGTTTAGATTATTAACATTTCCCAGTGAGGTGTTGCAGTTTTCGCTATACAAGTCTTGCACATATTTTGTTACATTTATTTCTATGTGAATATTTTTATGCTTTTTAAACATTATCTTAAGTGCTTTTTTAAAAAATTCGCTTTCCAGTTGTTTGCTACTGATAAATAGAAATACGGTTGATTTTTGTATACTGACTTTATATGTAAGCTTCCTAAACTCACTTATTCTAGTAGTATTTTATAGATTTCTATGGATTTTCTATGTATATGATCATGACATCTGTAAATAAAGGTGGTTTTACATTATATATACATTTCATTTCTTTTTCTTGCCTTATTTCACTGCCTAGGACCACCAGTACAACGTTGAATAGAAGTGGGGAAAGTGGATATCCTTTTATTGTCCTTGATCTTAGGGGAAAACATTGTCTTTTGCCATTTAATATGTACATTTTTCACAGATGCCATTTTATTAGGTTGAGGAAGTTCCCATCTAGTCCTAGTTTGCCAAGAGGTTTTATTGTGTATATGTGTTGAATTTTATCAGGTGCCTTCTCAGCACCTATTGAAGTGACTTTATGATTTTTCTCTTTTATATGATAAATTAGATTGATTAATTTTTCAAATGTTAAAACAACCTTAGACCATTCATGGGACAAACTCACTTGGTCATGGGGTATATTTTACTTAGTCCATTCTGCTAGATCAAATTCCTAATACTTGGTTAAGAAATTTTTTGCATCTATGTTCTTGAGGGATATTGGTTTGTAAGTGTTTTTTGTGTGGTTTTGTTTATTTGTTTTTTCTAGAGACAGGGTCTCACTCTGTTGTCCTGGCTAGAGTGCAGTGGTGTCATCCTAGCTCACTGCAGCCTCAAACTCCTGGGCTCAAGTGATCCTCCTGCCTCAGCCTCCTGAGCAGCTGGGACTACAGGCACACGCCACCACACCAGCTAATTTTTTCCATTTTTTTTTTTTTTTTTTTGGTAGAGACGGGGTCTCACTCTTGCTCAGGCTGTTCTCTAACTCCTGATCTCAAGTGATCCTCCCACCTCGGCCTCCCACGGTGCTAGGCCTCTTTTGACTTGATTTTACTTAATTTGTTCTTTTTCTAGCTTCTTAAATTGGAAGCTTAGATTATTGGCTTTAGGCTTTTCTATTATTAACAATGTTTCTCTTACTGATTTCTAATTATTTTGTGGTTAGAAAATATACTCTGTATGATTTCCATCCTTTTAATTTATTAAAACTTATTTTATGGCCCAGCATATGGTCTTTCTTGGTAACCATTTCATGTGCAATTTAAAAGAATGTGTGTTCTGTGGTTGTTGGGTGCCGTGCTCCACACCCACCAGTTCGGGCCAGTCAGTTGATAGTGCGCATTGTGTTGTTTACGTCTTCTACACACCTGCTGCTTCTCAATCAATTATTGAAAGGTGTTTTGAGATCTCAAACTATCATTTTAGACTTGCTTATTTCTTTCATTTCTGTCGGTTTTTACTTCGTGTATTTTGAAGCTCTGTTATGTGCATACACATTTAAAATTGCTGAGTCTTCTTATTGAATTAACCGTTTTTATAAGTTCCTTGATGTGATATAATGAATTAACCCTTTTATCATTATAAAATTATCCACTTTCTACCTGATCATGTTCTTTGCTCTGAAAACCACTTTGATATTAATATAGCCACTCCAACTTTCTTAAAGTGTTATCTTCATGGTATATCTTTTCATCTTTGTACTTTTATTCCCCATGTTTGAAGAGATCTTTAATCTCTTAAATCCATTAGAGTATGAAATTGTACATCATTTGTATCTTTATTTTGTAACTATTTTTATTTTGAAATAATTACAGACTTGCAAGAAGTTTCAAAAATTGTTCAGAGAAGTCCCATGTGCCCTTCATCTCACACCCACTTAAAATCTACTCTCAGCAATTTTCAACAGTACAATACTTTGTCATTCACTGTAGTCACTATGTTCCACAGTAGAGCTCTTGAACTTATTCCTCCTAACTGAAATTCTGTGTCCTTCGACCAGCATCTCCCCAACCCCACCACCCCTACCCACCCCTACCAGGAGTACCCGGTAACCACCATTCTGCTCTCCACTTGTAGGAGCTCAACTCTTTTAGATGCCACATGTAAGTGGGATCATGCAACATTTGTCTTTCTGTGCCTGGCTTATTTTACTTAACATATGTCCTCCAGGTTCATCCATGTTGTCACAAATGACAAGATTTCCTTCTTTTTAAAGGCTGAATAGCATTCTACTCTGTGTGTATGTATATACATATAGAATACAGACTATATAGAATATAGCTCACATTTTCTTATCCATTCATCCATTGATAGACACTTAGTTTGATTCTGTATCTTGACTGTTGTGGATAATGCTGTACTGAACGTGTGCATGCAGATGTCTCTTCAACATACTGGTATCATTCCCTGTAGATATATACCCAGGAGTGAGATTGCTGGATCATACTGTGGTTCTATTTGTAATGTTTTGAGGAACCTCCATACTGTTTTCCATAGTGGCTGTACTAAGTCACATTCCCACCAGCAGCGTGTGCGGTCCCCTTTCTCCACCCCTTCTCCAGTACACGTCTTCTTTATAATAGCCGTTCTAACATACGCGAGGTGACACCTCATTGTGGTATTAATTTGCATTTCTCTGATGATGAGTTATTTTCATTTTTTCATATATCTGTTGCCATTTGTAATGTATTCTTTTGAGAAATGTCTATTTAGTTTCTTTGTCCTGAAATCTTTCTGGTTTATTTTTTGTCAAATCAGGAATGAATCGGGAGACTCTTGGTTTCCCAGGAGATGATTTCAAGACAGGAGCAGTGACAGGTACGGGAGATCATCAAGAGCCTCAGTTTGACTCTGCCTCCTGGTGCGGCCCGCGGCCCCTGCTGACCCCTCGGAGCTCTAGAAAGGCCCAGAAAGCATTGGTTGGACATCTTGGTTGCTTTTCTGTTCTGATATGACTGGTTGACTAGTTTGTAGTAAAGATATGTTTGCAAATGCCAACAATTGAAGCCACGGAGAGTCTGGGTGGGCACTTGCACATTTATGTGTGTCTATGTGAATATTCAGAAAACATCCTCTTCCCAATTTTAAAGAAAACCGGAGCCTGACAGTCAAGCAGTAAAAACAGATTTTATTCAAGAACTACTGCAATAGAGGAAACAAGACCTCAGCATGGAACTAGGCTCATTTCCAAAAACAGCATAGACAAGTTGGGATTGATAGCCAAGGAGCAGGGTGGAGGTCAGTGGATGGAAAATTACTAAGAGGAAATACATGGAATGAGGAGCAATTCTTTTTTTTAACTCTTACCAAGTTGTGATTTGAAGGAGCAATTCTGATTAAACAGACTTAACAGGATTCTTGCTGAAGGCAGGCCAGAGTGATCAGATAGCACCTGGGGGTGGTAAATGGTGAGGAATTTGGTCAGGTATCAAGAGTGATCCAATACTGAGGGTGAGGGTGAGTGAGTTTTCTGCACTGACTTAGCAAGATTCTTGCTGCAACTGGACAGTGCAGGCCTAACAAGGACAGACTCCAAGGCTGAGGCCTGGAAGGCTTGGAGGAGCCTGACTAAAGTTCAGTCAAGAAGAGAGTCCTTTTTTTCTTTTTTTTCCAGAGATAGGGTCTCACTCTGTCAGCCAGGCTGGAGTGCAGTGGCGTGATTATAGCTCACTGCAACCTCAGACTCCTGGGCTCAAGCGATCCTCCTACCTCAGCCTCCTGAGTAGCTAGGACTACAGGCACACACCACCACACTTGGCTAATTTTTCTTATTTTTTTGTAGAGACAGGGTCTCACTATGTTGCCAGGCTGGTCTTGAATTCTTATACTCCTGCCTCAGCCTCCAAAAGTGCTGGGATTACAGGGATGAGCCACCGCGCTCAGCCAGGAGACAATCTTTGTTACTAACAACAGCAAAATACAGATTCTTCTCAAGTGCATGTAGAACATTCTCTAGGCTAGACCACATGCTAGGCCACAAAACAAGTCTTAACAAATTTAAGAAGATTGAAATCATACAAAGTATCTTTTCTAACCACAGTGGAATGAAACTAGAAATCAAAAGCAGAAGGAAAAATTGAAAATACATGGATATGTGGAAATTAAACAACACACTCTTAACCAATGGGTCAAAGAAGAAATCGTCAGGGAAATTGGAAAATATCTTGAAACAAACAAAAATAAAAACATAACAACCGAAAACTTAGGGGAAGCAGTGAAATCAGTGTTCAGACGGAAGTTTATACCATTAAACACATATAAAAAAAGAATAAAGATCTCAAATCAACTACCTAACTTTACGTCTAAACAAACTAGAAAGAGAAGAACAAACTAAACCCAAAGTTAGCAGAAGGAAGGAAATAATAAAAGATTAGAACAAAGATAAACTAAATGGAAGATTCTTTTATTTCTTCCTATGCATTTTGTGAAATGAAAACCCAGAATGGGTCACAGGTCTTTGTCTACCCTAGAAATACACACCACAAAGTAAATTTCTTCCAGTTCTGTTCCCTTATATTGATGAGGACACTCTGGACACGCCCTGGCATCCATTAAACTGCCATTGAGCCCTTATCCTCTATTTTTTCCTATGATATTCAGGTTTTTTTGTTTGTTTGTTTGTTTTTGAGACAGAGTCTTGCTCTGTTGCCTGGGCTAGAGTGCCGTGGCGTCAGCCTAGCTCACAGCAACCTCAGACTCCTGCGCTCAAGCGATCCTCCTGCCTCAGCCTCCGGAGTAGCTGGGACTGCAGGCATGCGCCACCATGCCCGGCTAATCTATGATGTTCTTGAAGGAAATCTAGGGATGCATGTTTTTGCCCCCAAGTAACATACCGTCCATCTCAAAGAAATGCAAGGGTGTGTGTGAGAAGCAGCAAACTGCGGGCTGACCAGCACTGAGAGGAAGCAGGCAGGGAGGCTTCTGGGCAGGTCAGAGCACTTTCCTGAAGCAGGAGAGGGACACGCGGGTGAGAAGGCAAGCGGACCTCCCAGACAGTGGCCAGACTCAGATTGCGGGGCATGCCTCGCGTGAGCCGTCCATCGGGATCCTGCTGTGTCTCTGACTAAATGTGACCAGCCCTTTCCCTGCGCCGTCTGCAGACGGTGTGAACCTCCACTAGGGATGGCCCTTTCACTGGGCATATTTAAGAAAAGAGCCCGTGCTAATAGGGGGTTAGAATACAGGTGCCCTGTGACTAATTCAGAGTGCTCAGAATATGCCTGTATCGGCCAGGCCCGGTGGCTCACGCCTGTAATCCTAGCACTCTGGGAGGCCGAGGTGGGCGGATCGTCCTGAGCTCAGGAGTTGGAGACCAGCCTGAGCAAGAGCGAGACCCCGTCTCTACCAAAAATAGAAAGAAATTAATTGGACAGCTAAAAATATATAGAGAAAAAATTAGCCAGGCATGGTGGTGCATGCCTGTAGTCCCAGCTACTCGGGAGGCTGAGACAGTAGGATTGCTCGAGCCCAGGAGTTTGAGGTTGCTGTGAGCTAGGCTGACGCCACGGCACTCGCCCTAGGCCAGAGAGTGAGATTCTGTCCCCCCCCCCAAAAAAAAAAAAAAAGCCTGTATCTTTCAAACACATCCACACCCCAGGATCGCACATCTTCGCACCTTTTCATAGTGCTGAGGTGGGGATGAAAGGATAGAGCAAGCTCCTAGGAAACCAGAAGAGATGAAAGGATCACAGCTTTCTTCAGTAACTCCCCAGACTTGAGAGACCACAGTTCTGCTCGGTGGAATGAACGATGCAGAGCGTGTCAGCGGCCAGCGCAGCGCGACTCCAGAGAGCCCTGAATAAGAACTCGGCGAGGCCTGGCTCCAGGTCCGGGGTTCACTTGATTTTGGTCAGCGCGCTGGAAGTGCTACTGCTTGGGGATGCTGTTCCTTTTCATCGGAGACAAAACACAAATCTCCATCACCTTCCCTCCTTTAAAACAAAGCATCTGTGTCAGTCAAGACTCTCTGGCTTGAAAACCACAGCCTAACACAACTCGGTGTGAGCAATGATGGAGTTTATGTGGCTCCCAGGGCTGGGAAGAACACTGGAAAGACGTAATTCCTTAGTTCTGCAAGAGCCACGTTCCGGGGCAGAAACGCCGGTATACTCGGCACTCTCAGGCTCCTCTCGGCAGGGGCTTGGTGCTGCGCTCATTCTCGGCCAGCACGCTTCCTCTCCGCCCGGCGTCTTTTCAGCACCTTCGCTCCGAAGAAAAGTTGCCAGAAAAAGTCTCATGGGCCAGGCAGGGGTCACTTGCAGATTCCGAAACCATTTTTCTTAGGCCAACGGGGTTGGGATGCACTGATTGGCCAGACCAGGGTCCCTTGCCCACCCCTACAGTGTGGAGGAGGCGGGGCCGGATGCCGTGACTGACAGCCCCTTGCAAATCACCAGGTGCAGATGAAGACGTTCCCAGAGGAAAGGGGCGGGGGGGGGTGAGGGTGCTGTCAAGAGGGCGAGACAGACAGACGTGACTGGCAGCTGTGGTCCCTGTAACGCCGACTCTGCTCCTACACTCACTCTCCTAGTCCTCCCCACCCTTCCAACCCAGATTGCCCGAATCAACCTCCTGGGCACTAGCTTTGCTTGTAGGGCACGGAGTGGGTAAAAAAATTACTCCTCAAAATTAGTGGGTGGTACCCCTGAAGCCCCGAATTGAGATAAGTTGCTTAAGGAAAGAGAGAGTTGGGACCGGCAGCATGGAGATGGCACAAGATGTTAATGAAACTTAGTATTTGTCGAGCACTCACCAACATCTCTTAACTGGTTACTGAGGCAGGAGATCAGAACAGGGAACACAAGCGGGGTGGAATGGTAGCAACAAAA